>JAODAL010072825.1:0-14965 GCA_025379985.1 Phyllomedusa bahiana | reverse complement strand
GTGCCGTTTTGCACCTGCTACTTTTGGGGGGTCCCCCCCCTTTTGCCCAAGAAATCTGGGATGTTAAAAAGGGTTCTACTATATAAAAAACGCCATTAAAAAAACAATGTTTTTTAAAAACATGGTATTAGGGGACGTGTTTTTAAAGTTCACTTTTTATTTTTTAAATTCATTTTTTTAAATACACTTTTTTTTTATTTTTTATTTAACCCTCAAACCGTCCCTACAAGTGGGGAGGTGGGGAGAGCTAAAGATACACGCCCCACCACACTCTTCATTAAGACCACAAGGCCAAGGTCGAAAGGTTAAAACCAGTAGCCCTTTTTCCCCTTAAAAATTTGTGTTTTATATTTTACTTGTATACTCAATTTTCCCTCTTCCCACCATTTTGGGGTTGCATACATTATTCGCTTCAAAAAAAGGTTAACCGGGGACTTCCAAAATTTTTTCACTTGGTTTTTTTTACCCCTATTCTCTATTGCGCTTTTTTTTTTCTCCCTTTTCGCCATTTTTTTTTATCCCTTATCGGGACATGTTCATTAAAGGATTGTCTCATTACGACTTTCGCCTGTCGTCCTGTAAGTTAAAAACTGAGGGGGGTTTTTGGGTCTGTCTGTCTCCCCCTCCCCCCCCCTCCCATCACACACGGCAGCTACGAACTTTATAAGGGGGGAGGGGGTTTGCCTCAGAGTTCACCCTGTGTGTGCCCCCTGTCGTTCGGGAAGGGCGATCAGGAAAGTGTAGAGAGGAAATGAAGCTGTGTGCTAATGAGCAAGGGGAGAAAGTTTCCAAATCCCCTGCTTACTTAAAAGTCCCCAAATCTCCACACAAAAAGGGGCTGTTATTTAAAAATATTTATAAAAAAAATAAAAAAAAAAAATAATTGTCCAGTTCCAAAAAAATCATGATTATAGAACAGACAGGGCATGCGTCACTCTTCGTGTAAAAGCGGGAAGCAGGCAACCAGGGTTAATCCAAGCGCATGGCACAGTGCCGGCCTCCTCCCCCCCCCCCCCCCCACTAAGAAGCATTCTGTTTGGGGGGGGGCCCTTCTGCCCAAAACCGTCTTCAAAAGGTGATGATCTTCGACCTACAGCCAGAAAAAATAAGGGTCAAAGGGCAGCTACTATAGAGCTAAAGCTGATTTGAATACTAACAGGGCTAGCCAAAAACGTGGGCATTTTTTAATGAACAATATTGCAAAGCTGCTTTTTTTTAAAGATCTTTTTAAAAAAAAAAACCCAAAAATTGTAGCGAGACAACCCTTTTTAAGCCTTATCTTAATTTTCCCCATCGTTTTCCCTACCAAAATTTTTTTCCCTGGGCTTTAACATGTAACACTTTTCAGTATTGCATGGTTTGAAAAAACCCCCAACTGGATTTCGTGCCCCCTTTTTGGGGAAAATTTTTGAAAAATACCTTTTTGGGGCTTTTCAGTTTTGAGACAAAAAAAAGGGAGTCCCCTTTTTTGTGTACTAAAAATTTTTGTTTATTCACGACGGAAATTTTTTTGTTGTCGGTTTGAATGATATAACTACCCATTTTTTTCCTTTGCGTAATGAACGGGTTTTTTGCAAATAGCTTGTGAACTGGTCACTCTGTCGTATTCTTAAATTTTTTAAAAAAAGTTTTTAATAAATTTTGATGTTCATCAATTTAGAAATGAAATCCAATTTGGTTTCCCTTTTTCGCTGTGATTTCTCTTGGGATTTTACCTTTTTCTTCTCTTGTTTTACGCCTAATTTTTCTCAATCCAGGGGTGATTAATTTCTCTTTATTTTTACTTTTTGTTCTTTAAAATTGATGTGTCAATGTCAAACCCCTTCTAGCACGAAGAATTGTCCCTTGGGATTCCTTTGAAGGCTGGGGGATGTAACTTCCTTCCTAAAAGTTGTTTTTCTTCTTTTAAAATTTTGATACAGTGTGGTTTTTAAATTTTAAATCCCCCCTTTATAATAGAACATCTAAATAAACCTGTAGTGGTTTTTGTCCCCGTGAATTCCAAAATGGATGTATATTGTTGATATATGTATCAAATTTTTCCCAAATTCACTTCTGTTCCAGTCCATAGATAACACTCGTCCACAAATCGAGCCAAAAACAAATGTTCTGACTCTGTGCCCCAGGGCGACATGTTCACACTCTATCTTTTTCTTATAATGTTAGCAAAACTTGGGTCCCGGGACCCCCCATTGAAGTCCCTTGTTTTTGTAGGAACACATCTGTAAAAAAAGGGAAATCATTTTTAGTTAAAATAATCCCAAAAAGGGTTTTCAAAAAAGTTATTTCTGTTTAATTTGGGATTTTCACTAAGTTTTTTTCTCCTGCCTCTATCCATCTTTGGGTAGGTATGTTTTACTTCTCCACAGATTCAATGCGATCTAAAAAATCGTTTGTGTCTTCAGCAAGGGGGAAGGCGTTTAAAAATTTTGCAATACTATCTAAAAGTTGCATGGGATGAAAAAAAAGCCCCCAACCTGAGACGATAGTCTCCGGGGGGCCCTTTTCTAAAATTTTGTGTATTTTTGGAAATAAATACATTAGGGGGTGTCTTTGGTGTTTCCGTGATTAAAGTTACTGATTTTTTTATAATGTTTTTCCCTGTTTTTCCCCGCTTCAAGAAAAATGGTCAAATTAAATTTTTAAATGTTTCAGGGGGATCTCTATCTAATAAAAAATTACACGGGGTTTAAAAGTTGTGTTTTTACCCTCATTAATAAAATTCCTTTTGCCATAGGACAGTTGCTCCCCCTTTTCAGTTTTCTTCACTATCAAAGTTGTATCTTTTTTTTAAGTTTTTTTAACACAAATTCCTTTTTTTCCATGTTAATTTCCCGCTTTTTGTCACCTTTTCCCATTTCCTAATCCCCGTTTCATAATCTGAAAGGTCTCCATGATGCACTGGGACTCGTTTCATATTTATTTTCTTTAAAAATTTTTATGGTATCATGCTCTTACTTTATTTTGTGTTTTACCAAATTGCATTTTCAATCTTTTTTTAACAAAAATCTGTAAAACCCAAATTAAAACTCAAATTTCGAATCCGATTTGTGGGAACAAATTTTCAGCCCTTTATTAAAATTCTTCCTTTTGTTTCCCCTTTACTTTAACGAAAGTTTATGCTAATCATTTATGGTTCTTTTTTTGGTTTTCCTTGGGCGAAAATTTGCTGGTCCCTTTCTAAGGGGCCCGGGGGATTCTGTGTGTAGTTTCCTTTTCTTTCCCTTGTTCAAAAAAAAGGGTCTTTTTTTTTTTGTTTTCACATTCTTTATCGCCCCGGTTTTTGTTTTTGATTGGGTTCCCTCTAATCCATTCATGGATGTTGTATCGGAATTTTTAAATTTTCCATCCCATATTTTCGCTTTCGAGGCCCATGTGTATACTCTTCAATAAAAAATTTTTGGTACCCTTTTTTTTCGAATTTTTTTTTTTTGGTTACCATCATTTTTTCTCCGGGTCGCATGGATTTTTTTTAAATTCTGCTTGCTTTTGTGAACGTCCACTGAGTACGGGAACTCTTTTTCGTCTTTTCAATCTCTTCCTTAAAGGTTAATGTTTTTATGCGGTGTTGCACGGGGGGAACATTAGATCAGGGATCCCTTTGCTAAAAGGAAACCATTTTTCGGTAATTTTCCTTGTCCTCTTTTAATAATATAGGACCCAAGTCTTCGGAGCCCCCCTGGGAATGCGCTGAAACCCAAAACCAGCAGGAAAAGCAGTAGTTTAAAAATTTAAAGTTTTTTTTTTCTTTATTTTCCAAATTTTTTTTCCAAATCATCTGTTTGCTGATTGTCAGCTGTCCTCCAACGAAGCCGGCCTTTTCTGTTATTTTCAAAATTTTCCCTTTTTTCTTCAGTGAAGTTGCAGGTGTCATTTTTGTTTCTCGTAATTTCAGAAATTTTTCAAACATCTTTTCTTTAGGGAGGTTAGTGGGAAAAAAAAATGAAATTTTTCATAACCGTAGTCTTTTCTAGTTGTAATTCTTCCCCGTTACCCCCTAAAGTGGCTGAGTTTAGGATTCCCCAATCCCCGTGTGAAACTTTATAATATATATAATATATATATAATTTTATATTTATATAATAAATTTCCCCTTGCCCCGGGTCTGTAAATTTTTTTTCTTTCTTTTTAATTTATAAAAAGATTCCCCAAAAAAATGCATATATCCACAAAGAAACTTTAAAAAAGTATATAAGTAGGTAACCGTTACGGGTAGATACAAAATCCAACTTTCAGTCCATGCGACTTATTCACAAATGAGACCTGTTTTTCCCCTGAGCGTGTAGCCCCCTCACCTCCCTCGTTTGCACCTGTACGTTTCGGGGGCCACCCCCTTTGTTTTAAGCATTCTGGGGGTTAAAAGGTTCTACTTAAATTTTAAAAAAGACCATTAAAACAACAACTTTTAAAAACATCCACTTTTGGGAAATTTACGTGAAAAACATCATATGCAGGAATTTTTAGATGTATCTATTCAAAAGGGGGGGAATAAAATTTAAAAACCACACTGACTCAAAATTTAAAAGCAGAAAAAACTTATTGGGAAGGTAGTTTTCATCCCCCAGCACATTAATGGGGAAACCCTAAGGGACAATTCCCTTTGTGCTAGAAGTTTGTATATCTGACACATCTATAATGAACAAAAAAATTAAAAAAAATAGAGAAATTAACACCCCTGGGGTATGAAGAAGAATTATGCGTAGAACAGGCGAAAAATAGGGAAAAAACCCAAAGAAATTAACGACAGAAAAAAACCAGAAAAAAGTAGAATCCAAATTGGTTTCATTTAAGTTGATAAAAATGCAAAAATGATTAAGAAAGTATTTTAAAAAAAATTGGGGGAAAACTACAGATGCCCAGTTTAAAAGCAAGTATTTGCAGAAAAACCCAAATTCATTTTTCGCAAAGGGAAAACAGTGGGGAATTATAACATTCAATCCGACATTCAAAAAATGCCGACTAAAAAACAAAAATTTTTAGTACACAAAAAGAGGGACAATCCCTTGTTTATCGTTCCAAAAAAATGTAGCAGCATCATAAAAGGTAGTTTCATAAATCTCCCAAAAAAGGGGCAGAAACCAGTTGAGGGGTTTTTTAAAACCCTGCAAAACCGAAAAAGGATTACTGTTTAAGGCCCAGTGGAAAATTAATGTAGGGCAAACATGACAAAATTTAAGATAAAGGGTTAATGAACATAGGTTTCCCCGATCAGGCGTATAAAAATAAAATCGAAAAAAAAGAAAAAAGCCAATGAGAATAGGGGTAAAAAAAAACAAATGAAAAAATTTGGAGAGTCCACGGTTGCACTACATTTTTAGAATGCAGACAATGTATGGCCTAAAAAGGTGTACATAGATGAAATTCAAGTGGTACAAGGGAAAAAAAACAACCCAATTTTTAAGGAGAGAAGTCTACGGGTTAACCAGTTCAGCCCCTTTGGCCTTGTGTCTTTAAAGAAGAGAGTTGGGCGTGTATCTTTACTTCCCCCACCTCTTACTTTGGGGCGATAAGAGGGGTTAAAAAATAAAAAAAAAAAAAAGTGAATAAAGAAAAGAATTAAACATATAAAAAATGAAAGTTAAAAACAGTACCCATAATACCCAAGTTTTTTAAAAAAAGTTGTTTTTTTTTATGGTCTGTTTTAAATAAGTAAACATTTTCAACATCCCCAAAGCTTGAAAAGGGGGGGGGACCCTGAAACTAGCAGTTTCAAACCACGGGGGGTGAAGGGGGGCACACGCCCAAAGGGAAAAAGGTTCCAGCTTGTGAAAATCTGCATGGACTGAAAGGTTGGACTTTGTTTCTTACCCTGTAACGGTTACCTATCTCTATATACGTTTTAAAGTTTTCTATTGTGCGATAATATGCATATTTTTGGCATATCTTTTGTATCGATTAAAAAGAAAGAAAAAAAAAATTTACAGATCCGTGGCAAGAGTATATATATATAAGTTTGCAGACATTGGGATTGGGGAATCCTATAACTCAGCCACTTTAGGGTAACTGGGGAAGAATTACTAACTGAGTGAGACTACGGTTATGAAGATATAGCATTTTGTTTTCCCCACTAACCTCACCTAAAGCAAAGATATCGTTTGACAAAATTTCTGAAATTACGAGAAACAAAGCTGACACCTACAACTTCACTGAAGAAGAAAGGGACAATATTTTGAAAATAATAGACAAGGCCGGCTTGCGTTGGAGAACAGCTGACAATCAGCAAACAGATGATTATGGAAAGAAATTGGAAACGCTAAAGAAAAAAGAACTTAATTTAACACTACATGCTTCTACGCTCGCTGAGTATCTGAAGGTACAGCGCATACCGAGGGGACTCCGAAGCACCTTGGCTCCTATATTATTAAAAGAGGACAAGGAATATACCGAAAAATGGTACGCTCTGAGCAACAGGTACTCCCTGGATCTAATGTTCCTCACCGTGCAACACCTGCATAAAGCTATTAACCATTTAAGGACGGAGATTGAAAAGATCGAAAAGGAGTTCCATGATACTCAGCTGGAGCTGTTCACACAGAAGCAAGCAGAATTAAAAAAGTCCATGCAGACTCTGAGAGAAGAAATGATGGTAACCAAACTAAAAAAATTCGAAAGAGATACCAAAGATTATTTATATGAAAGAGTATACACATGGGCCTCTGAAAGATCGAAATATAGAGGATGGAAGAAATATAATCATCCAGATACAACATCCATAGAATCGGATACTAGTGGGAACGCCAACGCAAACACAAAACCGGCGATAAAGAATGTGAAAAGCAAACAGAAAAAAGACCTTTTTTTAGACAACAAGGCGAAAGAAAAGGAATCTACGAGCGCAGAATCCCTGGAGCCATTAGAAGGCACCAGCAAATTGCGCCCAAGGAAGAACACAAAAAAAGAAGCCATAAATGATTTAGCAGTAAACATTTCGTCTAAAGATATAACGGACATACAAAGGAGAGCAATCAATAAAGGACTGAACTTTGTTCCCACAAATCGGATGTCGAAATTTGAGTTTGAATTGGACTTTTACAGATTTTGTCGTAAAATGAGATTGAAAATGTAATTTGGTAAAACATAAAATAAAGTAGAGAGCATGATACCAGTAAAATTATTAAAGAAAAGTAAATATGAAACTGAGATCTCCAGTGCATCACTGGAGACCTTTCAGAATGTAGTGAAGACAGAGGTATTAGAGAAATGGGAAAAGGTGACAACAAGCTGGAAATATAACATGACAAGAGAGGAGATTAGTGTGTTAAAAAAACTTAAAAGAAATAAAACTTTGATAGGAAAAAGTGACAAAGGGGGGAGAACTGTCTGATGGCAAAGATTATATTCATGGGGCTCAAACAAATTTGAAACCTGATGTATATTTTTTATTAATAGAGACCCCACTGAAACTTTTAAAAAAATGAAATAGACCAATTATTATAAAGCGGAAGAAAGGGAATATTAATAAAAAGATCATAAATGAAAACACGGAACCCCAAAGACCCCATAAGGTATTTATTTCCAAAAAATACAAAAAAATCTAGAACGGCCCCCCGGGGACCCCTATCGTCTAGGTTGGGGTTTTTTGTTTCATCCCATAGAAACTTTTGTAGATACTATTGAAAAATAGTAACACGCCTTTCCCCTTTGCCGAAAGACACAAACTTTTTTTTTAGTTTCGCATTGAACTGTGGAGTAAGTAAGGTCCGTGTTGTGCATTATGATGAAAAAAAGCCTGTACAAAACATCCCTAAAATGAGGTATAAAGGCAGGGGAGAGAAAAACTTAGTGAAAGATCCCAAATTGACAAATGCAGAAATAAATTTTCTGCCCCCTTTTTGGGGATTTTTTTAACTAAAATTATTTCCGTTTTTGGGAAGTGTGTTTACAAAGACGGGGGACTTAAAGGGGGAGTCCGCACCCCCAAGTTTTGCTAAATATTGGAAGAGTGGAAAAAGTAGTTCCCCTTTTTGCCTAGGCGGAGTCTCCTGGTAGAGACGTGCCCCCAAGAGCCTGGGCTTGGGGGGGGAAGGGTATTGTCAGAAAACTAGGTTGCTGCGCTGTATGTCATGCGATGTCCACCCATTTGGGGTTGGGTTCCCCGACACAGTGCAGAAGGGTGGGTGGGTTTTTCCCCCGCGTCCCAGGTCTCCGGGTTCCCCCTTGCGGTTTTTTGGCCAGATCGGGTGGTATAAAGGGCCTGTTTCCCAGGTGACGGGGGGGGGGCCTGCTCCCGGGAAAGGGTGGCGCAGAGGGGGAAAGAGGGCTCTGGCCCCCGGAGGCTTGAAAAAACCCAAAAACCAGGGGTTTTTATTAGTGTGTGGTTTGCATTGGCAAAAGGCTTTGCCCACCTTTTTAGAGAGGGACTCAGTTTGTATATATGGCCGGACGGCCAGGTTTTTTGTTTGTCGTTTTTTGTTTCTTACTGACCGGCCCGCAGAAGAAAAAATAGAGTGGCTGAGGCCAGTTTTAAAGAAGCCTGGTGTCGGGTGCCTCCGTTTACAAAAGCCCGGCGCCCAGTGACAAAGTCCCCCCCAGACGCCCAAAGAGGCAGCGGGAGAGTGTGAGTCTTACATATGGTGGAGGATTGGGAAAATTGGCCCAAACCCGAAGTGGGAAGTGTTGGATGAAGGTTTCATTAAGGCTTTTTACTGGGCTTTCAAAAAAAAATAATATTTTTTTTTTTTTTTCCCTGGAGGAGGCCCCCGCCATTAGGCAGATGACTCCCCAGCACAGGAGTTTTAGAAACTGGGGCACGGGCCAGACCCAAGCTCCTGATAATAAAAATCCGGGCAGAGCTTTAAGGGACCAAGAGAGAGCCATTTAAGGTCCGGCACAGCGAAACCGGGGAGAGGCTGTGTCAGTGAAGTCTGAGAGGAGGAGAGGGCCCGAAGTGCGGTGCGGGGGAGAGGGGGAAGGGGATGGCCGGGGGGGAAGACGGGGGTCTTCCTTGCAGCTTTTGAAATTTGCGCCAGCGAGAAGCAAACCCACAGAGCTTTGGGGTGCCCCTGGCGCCCTATCTGACCGGCAAACCCCTGAGGGTGTACTGCGACATGTCTGTGCAGGACCCAGGAGTACCCCAAACAAAGGATTGCGCAGATTTGGAAAGTCTTGGGTTAAAGGGGGACTGTTTTTTGCAAAAAGGATGCAAAGTCGAAGTGGGAAAGCCCTTTTCTACGGGAACCAACCTGACGACTGCAGGGGCATGCCGGGGGCCCAGGGGCCCTTGAGTTCAGGAAACTTTTGTTCAGCCCAGAGAGGCCGAGTTGAGAGGGCCCGGCGTGCTGCCGTTGCTACGGGAAACCACATTCTCAGCAGGAGTTTATACCGCCCGCAGGGGAGCCATGTTGGAGATGCCACAAAGTGGAAGATGTGCCCTGGCTGCCCTTCAGTAGGAGGGTGAGGTCGCAGCTGAAAGAATGAGCTCAGGTGAATGCAGCCCCCCCCCAGGCGACATAGACAGTCAGCAGGAAAAAATCCGATGCCCCCAAGGCCATACTGGGGTGAAGACCGTCATGGCCCCGGGTAAGATGCTCCGGGGGTGTATTGCGGTACCCCCTTGGTTGGGATCCCAGGCATGGTTGTTTTTGAAACCAGGGGGGACCGTCGAGGCCCAGACATGATCCTGGGGAAAAAGCGTGAGGCAGGGGGGAATGGACTGTGTCTAAGTGTCTCCCGTGGGTTTTTCCCTGTGGGGAATAGTGACTCTGTTACAAACGGTATTAGGAATAATGGGCAGTTGACAATTTTAACATGAGAGAAAAGTTTTGTATCTAGTAGTGATGTCACACAGTCTGTAGGGGGAATTAGCGGCATCACAAAGCTAGCCCCAGCCTGCACCGGTGAAAAGTAATACTGGTGCGCAGCTATTGCAGAGAGTGTGTGTCCTGGGGTGTATAATATGGGGTGTAAAAAACCTACAGGTAAAGTGGAGCTTGTGTTGTTGCCCATAGCAACAAGGGTGTCCTCTCCCCAGTGCTTGGGGCCACAAGTTCTGTGTGACTGTTGGAGAGGGGGTTTTCATGTTTCAGTGTGCGCCTGAAGGAAACTGGGAACCCCTAGGGAGGTTTGCCTCCTACAATTTTTGGGGGGGATAGTTTAATAAGGTGTGCCCAAATTTGGTGAAGGTTTATGCCTGCATGTTGAGACTCAATCCCTGCCCTTTTAGAGAAAATTAGCTAACCCTTTAGTTCTACATTTCATTTGCCTCAATGGTTACTTTATTGCAGTAGCTTTTTCTGCCATGGTCATAAAATGCAGTATGGAAGGAGTGGCTGAGCCCCCACGAGCTGGGTGCGGCTTGAACCCTAGTGGAGGCAGGTGAGGGGGGTTTTAAAACCCCGATGATAAAAGAGGTGCCTGGGTTTTGAGGAGCTGTAAATTCTCCCCCCGAGGTTATGGAGGACATATAAGGTATCACAGAGGTAGTATGCTTGTGGTTTGTGGCGACCTACAGGTGGGCGCCTTTCCCGCCAAAAAACCCCCTAAGCTATTGATGTTTAAAAAATGCACGGAGTTGCTAAAGTTAACACAAAAAATTTTGTATATAAGTGGGAGGATCACAAGGGGGGTGGCCGGGTCTAGGGCTGACCTCCCTTTTAAATGTGTCTGCCAATTTCCCCCCAGTATTTTGTGAAAAATTTTAATTGGAAAGATGTAGGGTTCCCCGGTGAAGCTAGAGTTCCCCTTTAGAGATGATTTTAAAGGGGATGTGAGGGAAACATCTCCCCCCATTTTAGAAGGGTCTGCTGCTAGAAAAGCGCCAGTAAAAGTGGGACGGGGAAGATATCCCTACACTGATGAGGTCCCCTAACGTCATCATGGGAACAAAGGGTCTTTTGAGGGTTTCCAATGGTGGGCACTCAAAACCATTTGCAGGCCTGTGATTGTGATGAGGTGTGTATTGCAGAATATCATTGTTTGTGGCCCCTGTAGTGCAATTAAAAACCTCCCCAAGGGGGTCCCCCCAAGCAAATGCCTGTGGGAGGCTGTAAAATCCATGTGATGCCAGCGACCCCTTTTTTCCAAAGGTAGTGCAGGGGGAAAGGGAGCCAAAAGACAGTGAATTGGGTCTTTCACCCTGTGAGTCAGGTGTATGGAGGGACCATGAGTCCCCCAAACATTAAAAAAATTTACCCAGTAAAGGGCTGGATTATGGAAGGGGTCTCCTAGATTAGGGATTGTCTGCAATAACCCGTGATCATTGACCCCAGGTTATGGGGGGCAAGGTTTATGTGTGCCCAAAGGTGGTGGCAGTCAGAGAAATTGAAAAGGGTAGCTGACCCTAAAAGGAGGAATGGGTTGTGAGGACCCGAGGACTTGGGTACAGAGAAGTTTAGGTGATTTTATTCCCCGCATTCAAAAGAGGTAGCAGGTTTTGGCCAGGTGACCCCTAGGGGGGCCCGTTGAATTTGCGCCCCCGAAGGTGTGCTGTATTTCAGTTTTTTGGTGACCGGGGGTTTTTTCTGGCCAAAAAGGGGCCCCCCGGGGTTATGCGAGACCCCAAAAAGGGAAAAAAATTTCCCATGGGACTGCCAACTTGTCTGTGTGGGTAAAACACCCACAGGTCTGAAGCGTGGTAATGGGGGGTTGGCAGTAGAAAACCCGGGGAATGTCGGCATTCGGGCCCTGGTGATGACTTCCTTGTAGTAGAGGTGCTGGGTGGTACTCTTAGTAAGTGCAGTAGACTGTTGTTCCCAAAGGGGTGTTGGCTGCAGGGATGAGCCCAAAGAGTTGTTGTGGACCATTTTTTTCCGCCCTGAGGTTGTAGGGAAAACGTTGCCCCCAAAAAAGGAGCTTTTTACCCCCCGGGGGGAGCCTGGGCAATTGAGAAAGCCCCACGGGGTTTTTCGAGAGGAGGGAAAGTGACAGAGTGGCAAACAGTGTTGGGCCTGTTTTCCACTGCGGAGTCGTCCTGGTAGAGAGTGCCACCAAGAGCCTGGGCTTTGGGGGGGGGGAGAGTGGAATCTGCACAACATAGGTTTCGACAGTGAAAGTTGGGCTGATGTCCCCCCAAATTAGGGTTTTCTTCCCCCGGGAAAAGTGCAGAGGGTGGGGGGCTGTTCCCGGCCCCGGTCTCCGGTTCCATGTTTGGTTTTTTGGCCAGACTGGGAGGCTATAAAGGGCCTTCTTTCCGGTGACGGGGGGCGTTTGGCCTGCTACCCGAAGGAGAGAGCAGAGTGGGAGGGCTTGGCCCCCGGGGGGGCTTAGGAAGCCCAGAACCATGAACGGAGTGTTTGTGGTGCATTGGCAATGGGTTTGACCAATTTTGAGAGGGGACTAGTTGATGATAGTTGTGGCCGGCGGCCGAGGTTTTTGTTTGTTTTTTTGAAATTTTTTGAAATGGCCTGCGGGGAAAAAAAGCTGGCTGGGCCCCGATTTAAAGAAGTAGTGTCGGTTTTTGCCATCCCGTTTACAAAAAAAACGGGGATCCAGTGAGCAAAGTACCCCCAAGACTGTCCAAGATGGCGGCTGGACGAGTGTGGTCTTACAATTAATGAACAAGAAGGTGGGGAACATGTGCCCATAGGAGCACACAGTCAGAAACATTCTGCTAAGGCTCAGATTTGTGGACGACTGTTCAGCTATGGACTGGAAAAAATAAATTGGAACAATTTGATCAATATAACAAATTAAAAAAACCCCTTTTGGAATTCACGTGACAAAAATCCCACTACATGAAATTTTTTAGTGTATTATTTCAAAGGAGGGGAATAAATTAAAAAACCACACTGTACTTAAAATTAAAAAGACAAAACAACTTATTGAGGAAGGATAGTTATTAGCCGAGACATTCAAAGGAACCCTAAGGGGCAAATTTCCCTTTTGCGAAGGAATGTACACTACACATCATAATTGAACAAAAGTAAAAATAATAAAAATTTAATCACCCCGTGGATTATGAAAAATTATGCGTAAACAGGAGAAGAAATAGGTAAAAATCCCAAAAGAAACCACACGACAGAAAAAAAACACAGAAAAAAAATGGAATCCAATGGGTTTCATTTCTAAATAGGTGAAATGCAAATTTAAAAAGAACGATTTTAAAAAATTGGGAAAACTACAGATGACCCCGTATACAGCAAGCTATTTCAGAAAAACCCCGATTCATTTATCGCAAAGGGAAAACAGGGGGGGTAATTTTAAACATTTCAATCCGAAAAAAAAAATGCCCCTTTGAAAAAACAAAACAATTTTTTTGAACACAAAAACGGGGACTTCCCTTGTTTATGTGTCAAAAAATGTAGAGCTCATAAAAAGGTAGTTTCTAAAACATCCCCAAAAAAGGGGGCACGAAATCGGTTGAGGGGGGTTTAAACATGCAAAAACTGAAAAAGTGAAACATGTTGAAATCCCCTGTGAAAAATTTAGTAGAGAAACGTGAGGAAAATTAAAATAAGGCTTTTGAACATAAGGTCCCAGTCGGCTGTATAAAAATAAAATGGCGAAAGTAAAAAGAAAAAAGGCAAGGGAGAATAGGGTAAAAAAAACTCAAGTGAAAAAAATTTGGAGAGTCCAGGGTTGCACGACATTTTTTGAATAGACATAATGTATGTGCCTAAAATGGTTTTTAGAGGAAATTCAGAGGGACAAGTAAAAAATAAACTACAAAAATTATTAAGGAGAAGAAACGGGTTTTTTAAAAACAGTACAGCCCCTTATCCCTTGTGGTCTTAATGAAAGATTTAGGTGGAGCGGTATCTTTAGCTCTCCCCCCCCTCCCAATTGTAGGGACGGTATAGTAGGGTTAAAATAATAAAAAAGTGTAATAAAGAAAATGAATTAAAATAAAAAAGTGAAGTTAAAATCACGTACCCACAAAACCCGATGTTTTTTAAATACTTGTTGTTTTAAAATGTTGTTTGTTATAAGTAGACCTTTTTCAAAAATCCCAGAATGCTTGACAAAGGGGGTGGACCCCGAAAAATAGCAGGGGGCAAACGAGCACGGAGGGATGGAGGCTAACGCTCAGAGGGAAAAAACAGGTTCAGCTTGTGAATAAGCTGCTGGACGAAGGGGTTTGGGCTTTGTTTTCCCCTAACAGTTACTACTTATACGTTTTAAAGTTTCTATTTTGCAATATATGATATTTTTTTGGCTATCTTTTTTATCGATTTAAAAAAAAAAAAAAATTTACAAACCGTGGGGAAGAGTAATATTAAAAAATTTCCCAAAACCGGGGGTTTTTCTTATTTTGTGTGAAAGGGGTACTGTAGCAGCTACTAGTGCTGCACCTTGTATAGCTACGTAATCCTCATCTTTTCAGTCAGCGATTGGAAGGAATGATTTATTTTAGCCTGTGAATTTTTTTCTGTGACTCTTTTAAACCCAAAAATTGTCTTCACTAAAATTGTTTCCCCAATTCCTTTTACTCTTATGGGGGTAAATTTAGGTTCTCCTCACCTGTGTTAGATAAAATTTAAACCTGAACATCATCTCCCCTTGACTTTAATGGAGTTTGGGGGTTTGGTTTCTGCGTTCTTCCCAATTTAAAAAATTTTTAGGTTTGGCCCGAAATCGATTTTTTTAGTGCTTGTATCTCTTTCACCACAATAAAATAAAAAATAAAAATGTTTGGAAAAAGAGAGAAAATTTTCCCAAAAAAAAAAGCTGTTTAGGAAAATGTGGTATATTACACACCAACTTATTGAAAGGTATTTTACCCCGTAAAATCGAAAGTATTTGGGACAGAGTGCAAATTTTGGGGCCCGAAGGGGAAACGTGGGGGCAAAGATACAGGCAAGTGCCAGAAGTAAAAAGGAAGCCCTATTTATGGGCGTGACTAAAGAGCTGGGGCTGCTGTTGGGGCATGTTACAATTTTTTGGCATTTAGGGCCCTTTTCCTTTCTTTCTCCCATAGTTCTTTGCCCCATGCCGTCATTCTCACGGGCCATTTTAGATTTGTTACCACGAATCACAAGGAAATTTGGCTTCATTTAGAATCAGATTTCTCCTGAAATTTTGATGCTAG
>JAODAL010072824.1:0-14965 GCA_025379985.1 Phyllomedusa bahiana | reverse complement strand
GTAAAATGTAAAAAAAATTTATCTTGCTTTTCAAAATGTTTCAAATTATAAGGGGGCGTCCGCATGCTTAGCAAAAAACATGTTTAAACCAAAGGCCAGAAGGTCTGTTCACATGTAGTCTCTTCAATCCTTTAATGTGGATTCTAGTGCTTATTCCACACCAAAGTAATGCAATTGATGTGCATCTATTTTGAAAAAGTCTTACTAAAGTAATAAAAAGAATGCACTTTCCGTCTTTTTCATCCAGGTTTGGGAATTCCAAGACTTTTGGAGGCCATTCTTAAGCTCCTCCCTCTGGACACCTATGTCCCAAGACCTGTAAGTACTAATATGCCACAAATTTGTGTAAAAGGAGATGGGTTTTACCCAGGACGCCTTATTTTTGTATCACAAGCAGTTTTACACTCGGTCACATCAGGCTATAGGTGGTTCTATAGCAATGATTAACATATCTAGCTTCTCTGTAATTAGCTGAGCTGTTACACTACTGACAAGTGCAGGAGATGTTTTCTTTATTTAACATAAGGTAGATTTACTGTCCGGACTAAAAACAATAGCTTTTTCTGTAAACAGAAGGTAAGCTTGTTAGAGATAATTAGTTTGCTGGGACTGAGGGAGTGTGCTCTGTACATCCATGGGTTAATGTCACTCCCTGTTCTAAGAGTTATGGTCAGGGAACAATAGAAACCTGTGAGCACATAAAATGTGTCTTATCTCATGAATAACGAAAACTCAACAAAGCAATGTACTGAAAAAAAAAAATCTTCAATTTCCTGTCCCTTCATTCTGAATGGTACTCTTTGTAGTGAGACAACCCCTTTACACATTAGAGCAGTTCTCATCTCCTGTTTGTGTAAACTAGCTTTGCTAGGTTACTGACCACCTCTTTGCTCTAGCAGCCTTGGCCAGGACGATGATATCACTCCTTGCTGTGTCTTATTAGCAGCACAGCTGCTTCTTTATCTTTGTTAATGACAAACTAGAGTTTTCTAGCCTTAGACCCCCTCTATCACTGATGTCCTTCCAATAGGCCCACAGCCTAAACAGGAAGTTGGAGCCTGAAGCTGTAGAACCACCCACAGCCTGACCAGGAAGTGGGAGCCTGAAGCTGTAGAACTGCCCACAGCCTGACCAGGAAGGGGGAGCCTGAAGCTTTTTGAACCACCCACGCCTGACCAGGAATTTGGGAGCCTGAAGCTGTAGAACCACCCACAGCCTGACCAGGAAGTGGGAGCCTGAAGCTGTAGAACCACCCACAGCCTGACCAGGATTTGGAGCCGGAACTGTAGAATTGCCCACAGCCTGACCAGGATTTGGAGCTTTGGAGCCGGAAGCTGTAGAATTGCCCACAGCCTGACCAGGAAGTGGGAGCCTGAAGATATAGAACCGCCCACAG
Source organism: Phyllomedusa bahiana (assembly GCA_025379985.1). Classification (NCBI taxonomy): domain Eukaryota; kingdom Metazoa; phylum Chordata; class Amphibia; order Anura; family Hylidae; genus Phyllomedusa; species Phyllomedusa bahiana. The sequence goes on along the minus strand of JAODAL010072824.1, from coordinate 13,569 downwards.
CCTGACCCAGGGCAGTTCCTAGGCTAAATTTCACTCAGGGCGAGGTAAAGAAATTTTGCCCGCCCCCCCCCCCCCCCATGTAACAAAATTTGCCCAACAATGAAACACAGTGCATCCCAATCAACCAAATCTAAAATATACAAAAAGCTTTACCACAATCTGCTACATATAAAATTACTAGATAATAGTCATACAGTTACCAAATAACACTGCTAACACCAACCAGAATCCCAAAGACCACTAATACCACCATATCACCAGCCACACAGTGACCGAATAATACTACCACACCATGACCACATATCACCACATAGTGACCTAATACAGCAACACCGTGACCACATATCACCAGCACATAGTTGACTGAAAAAAATACAAACTGACCATTACTGAATAAAACCATTATATTCCAAAAACCCAAAATTACCAGCATACAGTGGTGGATACCAGCTGTACACAGGCTCTGCACACACATAAATGGGGTTTCAGTAACGTTATATCTAGTGACTCACAGGAGAGACGTCTCTGAAGAGTTGTTCTCTTTCTCTTCTTTTCCATCTGTCCCAGACGCCATGGGCGACTACTCCCGACTCTTCACTGTAAAATTTTACAAAACAAATATCTTAAGACTCCTCCCTTATCAGCATTTTTTCCCAACCCAAATTTCCCATCTCTATACAAACTCCCCATCTAAAAGCATCTCATATGGTAGCCATGTAATAGCCCCTGTTTGCCAATGTAGTAGCCCCCTATAAGCCATGTAGTAGCCCCTATAGCCAGGTAGTAGCCCCCTATAGCCAGGTAGTAGCCCCCTATAGCTAGGTAGTAGCCCCCTGTAGCCAGTTGATGCCCCCCTGTTATCAGTAGATGCCCCCCTGTTATCAGTAGATGCCCCCCTGTTATCAATAGATGCCCCCCTGTTATCAGTAGATGCCCCTGTAGCCAGTGATGCCCCATGTAGCTAGTGTGCTCCCATTGTAGCCAGTGATGCCCCCTGTAGCCAGTAGATGCCTCCTGTAGCCAGTAGATGCCCCCCTTGTAGCCAATGATGCCCCCTTGTAGCCAATGATGCCTCCCTTGTAGCCAGTAGATGCCCCCCCTTGTAGCTAGTGATGCCCCCTGTAGCCAGTGATGCCCCCTGTAGCCAGTAGATGCCCCCCGTCTAGCCAGTGATGCCCCCCTTGTAGCCAGTGATGCCCACCCCTGTAGCCAGAGATGCCCACCCTTGTAGCCAGTGTGCCCCCCTTGTAGCCAGTGTGCCCCCCTTGTAGCCAGTGTGCCCCCTTGTAGCCAGGGTGCCCCCCTTGTAGCCAGTGTGGCCCCTGCAAGTAATTTATAAAATAACAAAAAAGTACTCACCTGGGTCCGCGCGTCCCGTTTCCGGAGCTGCTCACCAGTGGAGCTGCAGAGCGGTGTAAGCAGCGTGAAGTCATCACGCTGCTTACGCTGCACGCAGCTCCCAGGGGTCTCCTCGGCGGCAGAGCTGCCAGCCAGAAGATCGAGCGTTCACAGGGGGCGCGGTTGAGAGCTGTGCGCCCCCTGTGACGCTAATACAGAGGAGGAGTCAGGACGGGAACGATCCGTCCCGCCTCCTCCTTGTATTGGCAGTGCTGGCTCTGCGCGACTGTTATAAAAACAGTCGCGCGCAGAGTCAGGGCGCTCCTCCGGGCAGGCAGGGCGGCCCGCAGCGCCCCTCTCGGGTGAGCGGAGCCTCGGCGCCCCGGGCGACCGCCCACCCCTAGGAACGGCCCTGGCCTAACCAAGAAGTGGGAGCCTGAAGATGTAGAACCGCCCACAGCCTGACCAAGAAGTGGGAGCCTGAAGATGTACAACCGCCCACAGCCTGACCAGGAAGTGGGAGCCTGAAGCTGTAGAACCGCCCACAGCCTGACCAGGAAGTGGGAGCCTGAAGATGTAGAACCGCCCACAGCCTGACCAGGAAGTGGGAGCCTGAAGATGTACAACCGCCCACAGTCTGAACAGGAAGTGGGTGCCTGAAGCTGACTGCGAATAGCAGGCTTTGTAAAATAGCCAGATAGAAAAACCCTTTTAAGACACATTATTGTGTCAGAGCTTGTTCTAACAGGAGGATTGTTTGATAATCTGGTGAGCCAGTTGGACCGAGTGTATAAAGTTGACTATAAATGAGCAATGCTAATATCTTTTGAGTCAATTTCGAGATTGTATAAACCTAAATTAAACCTTAGTCAATTTAATTCCTAGTATTATTTAGAATATTTAGCAAAGTTCCTCAGTCCTCAATGGCCACCAACAGGTCCTATTTTCTGTATTTCCTTAATATGACACAGGTGATAAACAGTGAAGGAAATAATGATTTGATCCCTTGCTGATTGTGTAAGTTTGCCCAAGACATGAACAGTCTCTAATTTTAAGGGTAGTTTAATTTATGAGAGATATAAAATCCTGAAAATCACATTGTATAAATTTATATAAATTTATTTGCATTTTGCAGTGAGAAATAAGTATTTGATCTCTCCGGCAAACAAGACTTAATACTTGGTGGCAAAACCCTTGTTGGCAAGCACAGCAGTCAGACGGTTTTTGTAGTTGATGATGATGTTTGTGCACATGTCAGGATAGATTTTGGTCCACTCCTCTTTGCAGATCTCTAAATCATTAACATTTTGAGGCTGTCGTTTGGCAACTTCAAGCTTCAACTCCCTCTATAAGTTGTCTATGGGATAAATGTCTGGAGACTGGCTAGGCCACTCCATGACCTTAATGTGCTTTTTTTTGAGCCACTGCTTTGTTGCCTTCGGGGTATGTTTTGGGTCATGGTCTTGCTGGTAGACCAGCCACGACCCATTTTTAAAGTCCTAACGGAGGGAAGGAGGTTGTCACTCAGGATTTTACGGTACGTGGCTCCATCCATTCTCCCAGTGATGCGGTAAAGTAGTCCTGTGCCCTTAACAGAGAAACACCCCCAAAACATAATGTTTCCCCCTCCATGCTTGACAGTGGGGACCTCGCTCTTTGAGTCATAGGCTGCATTTCTCTTCCTCCAAACACGGTGAGTTGAGTTAATGCCAAAGAGCTCAATTTTTGTCTCATCTGACCCCAGCACCTTCTCCCAATCACTCACAGAATCATCCAGGTGTTCATTGGCGAACTTCAGATGGGTCTGCACTTGCGCCTTCTTGAGCAGGGGGACCTTGCGGGCACTGCAGGATTTTAAACCATTATGGCATAATGTGTTACCCAAGGTTTTCTTGGTGATTGTTTTCCAGTTGGCTTGATAATTACAAGTTCTCTCCATGTAGTTTTAGGCAGATCTCTCACCTTCCTCAGGTTCAAAGATACTCCACAAGGGGAGATTTTGCAGGTGCCCCAGATCGATGTCGATTGACGAACATTTTGTATTTCTTCAATTTTCTTACTATTGCACCAACAGTTGCCACCTTCTCACCCAGCGTCTTACTTATGGTTTTGTAGCCCATTCCAGCTTTGTGCAGGTCTATTATCTTGTCCCTGACATCCTTAGAAAGCTCTTTGGTCTTTCCCATGTTGTAGAGGTTAGAATCTGACTGAGTCTTTTATAAAGGTGACTATTTAAGACAGCTGTCTGCAGGTAACGAGTTGATTAGGAGCCTCTAACTGGTCTGTAGGAGCCAGGACTCTTTCTGCTTTCACGCGGTGCGTTTTTGCTGCAATTTTTGTGCAGGAAGACACAGCAACTAATGCTGTAAATTGCTGCACAAAAACTGCGGAAAAAATGTACTGTGTGAAAGCACCCTAATGGTTGGTAGGGGATCAAATACTTTTATTTCTTTCAGCAAAATGCAAATGTATATAATTTATACAATATGATTTTCTGGATTTTCTTTTGGATAGTCTATCTCTCGGTGTTCAAATGAACCTACCCTTAAAATTATAGACTGTTCGTGTCTTTGTCAGTGAACAAAATCAGCAAGGGATCAAATAATTATGTCCTTCACTGTAACTATTATCAGAGCTTTTCTTTGGAATATCCTGACAAAAAGCCCCAGTGGATGACCCGGTGGATCGAAGTTTGAGGAACACTGATCTATGGTAAAATTTTTGTATTACATAGGTTCCTCATTTCTTATGAACATGTAATTTTTTTCTGTGCAGGCCGGTGAGGGAGCTTGTGGACGTGATAAGATTAAAGGCTTGCACACACCTGTTTTGGGGAGCATACGTAACCCTGCTGGTGACAGCCGGATGTGAGGTCAGGATTTTTTTTTGCTGTGTAAAAATATATAATACTTTTTTTCTGGCTGTTGGTAATAGTAGAAAAACAAAAAATTTATCAAAAATACGCCTTCAGGCTAAAATATAACCTTTATTGAAAAATGCTAATAAAAAGGACCTAACAAGTCCCTAAACACCTCTAGGTACTTCAAAGCCTAGGGAAAAGTGGGGATACCACCCTGTAGAAGGGCAACCCCACTCACGAACCTAATCCTGCCAAGCCTAGAAAACCCTAATCTATCCAAACATATTTTGATAAATTGTTTTTCTTCATATTTTCGTTTACGCCAGGCGTTAGCATCTTGGGTGTACTCTTCACTCGTTATTTCTAAAAGACGATTTGTAGTTTTTCTTATTGGTAATAATATAATAGCATATTACCCTGGCTCCTCTCGGTTAGGCTATGTTCACCACGGCGTAATTGCGGGCGTACATGATTTTCCCCAGCTTCCAGCAGCTCTCTCTGGTTTTTTATATGGAAGACGCACTTGATCTGGATTAGTTTCATCTTCATTTTCTTTAATATCCATGTGCATTTTGTTGTGATGATTTTGGGGATTTGGAACCAATTACCATTTTCCATAAGTTATGGTTCCTTTCTTACAATGGACCATGAGCTCAACCCTCTGATTGTGACTGCTAAGGCCAGATATTTAGTTCTCGGTCAGAAAGATTATGAGTGGGGGGTCACTACCAAACGACCAACAGGAAAAAACAGGGCCCACTGGAACTCTGCGTGGGAAAGTTACTTAAGCCTTTCCAAGCAGTGTTCTTGCAATCTGATCTTGTCGATCACAAAATCCTTTTTTAATCTTTGGGGACATTGTAAACTTAAAGGGTTTTGCCCCAAGGTAAGTTGACGGGGATCCTCCAAAAGGGGTATTTTAATCACTTTTCTAAATATGTGATTACAAAAATTGCAGTCTGAAAGTAAGGCTGCCTTACCTCCCTTAGTTACTTAAAAGCTTCTATTAATACACCCAAAGCTGCTGGCCGGCTTGCCAGAGCACACTTATCGATGAGAGGGGAGCGAAAAGCTTTCAAGGCACCGGGGGGAAATTTTTGGTCTTTGTATAAGAATGCACTTTGTGTTGATTATCTAGAGATCCCTGCTTTATCTGGAAAGGGAACATGAAAAAATTTCTAGCTCTGTGGAGAAGAGGTGTTGTCGTTTGTATACAAAACCACTATTTTTTGTATTTGATTATTTGAGTGAACATTTCACACATCCCTTTTTGACGGCTCGTGCTCTGGGGTTGTCTCTCGCTCTCTTTGCTCAGCATAGTTTTTTAAATTTGCTTTTTACAGATAATTTCGTACGGGAAAAACCCTTTGTCTAAGAATGTACCAAAAAAAATCATAGTGGTCATGTTTTTGGTGACACATTTTTTTTAACTTTATACTACTACGGCTTTCTTTTCCCAAAAAATTTTTCTATTGGAGCATTTCAAGCCAACCTTAGCGCTAAGCCGCACCTCTTCCACTAAGCCCTGCCCTTTTGTCAAGTTTAAAAAAAAAAAAAAAAAAAAAAAAAAAATCCTTTGTTTTTTAAGAATGGTAAAATTTGTCCCATAATCTCTGGTTGGAAAACATTGTAAGGTTTTTTTTTTAAAAATTTCTTTTTACAGCCACTACTGGAAAAAAATTGGAGCGGTTCGGTTTCAAAGAAAGAGAAAAAAAGGGGCTTTTGTGTGGGTTTTACGGGGAAAGGGTTTTTTTACTAAATTTTTTTTACGGGTTTTAACCCCCCCCCCCAATTTAAGGGATTTTTAAATTTTGTAAATTATGTTTTATTCTAAAACCCCAAAAATTTCCCTTTGGCACATCAGCCTATTTTTTTTTTTTTAAATTTTTTTTTTTACTTTTAAACTTTTTACTTTCTAATATGGAACAATGCTGCTTGCCCCTAAGTATTCAAAAAAGGTTGGTTTTACTCCAAATTTTTTGGGAGTTTAGGCCCAAAAATTTTGGAATGACAAAAAAATATGGAAAAAATTTTCCCCATGATTGTTGCCCTCTGGTTTTTTTTGGTGTTTGTCAGATTTTTTATCACATTTCACAGGGAAAGGGGGAAGGGTCCCCCTCCTTAAGGAGAGCACCCAACCAACGGGGTTTTTTTTGAGTTTTTTTTTGCCTTTTCGCCCTCAAATTTGCATCTGCAAAATCACAAGGGAATTTATGGGGGAAAGGGGGTGAAGGCCCACACGCCCTTTTGTTGGTTTTAAAACAAAACCTCCAGAAAATACAAGTTGGGAATCAAAATTTTGAAAATTTAAAGAAAGCTTTTTTTGACAGGGAAAGGGGGTTTAATGCAAACAAGTCAAAATTTTGCATTGTTGACCCTTTTTCTTCAGGCCCCCTGCAATTCTCCCGGGGATTTCTTCCCCAATCAAATTCTGGACCAAATCCCCGAAATGAAAGCCTCCATTCTTGCCCCCAACCAAAGCTTGCTTTTTTGTCACAAAATTTTTTTTTTTTTGGGTTTTGTTTCCCCCGTTTTCCCTTTTTTGATTGAAACCCCCAATTTTTCAATGGGGGTTAAGATCTGGGGGATTTTTCCCGGCATGGACCCAAAAACCCTTTTTTTTGTTCCCTGACCATTTAGGTTTTTTACCTTTGCTTTTTGGCAAGGTGCTCCAAACCAAAGTGGGAAAAAAGGCCCTTGTTGACACCAAAAAATGCTTTGGGGCGGTTGGGAGAAGTTGCTCTTGGAAAGGGCATTTTGGTACCATTCCCTTTTTTCCCTGGAAAGTAAATTTTTAAAGGGAAAACTTTTAGAGAAAACCCATTTTCCCCTTTGGGTGAGAAGCAACCCCAAAACATGAATGGTTTTCCGGGTGCCTTTTCAGTTGGCATGAGACAAGACTGGTGGGTTTTTTCTACCTTGGTTTTTTTTCCCAACAAGCTGTTTTTTCCCGATGTTTCCCCAAAAATTCCGGAAAAAGGGGGTTTATCAGAGAAAATGACTTTACCCCAGTCCTCAGCCCGTCCACCCCTGTACCTTTGGAAAAAATATCAATTTTGTCCCCCGATGTTTTTTCTGGAAAAGTGGCTTCTTTGCGGCCCCCCCGTGGGCCACAGGCCTTTCTTTTCCCTGAGTCCCCCCCCTCACATGCCCTGCAAATGCACTCACCCCCTGCCTGCTGGGCCCCCTTTCCCGAGCAAAGGCCCCCTTTTAATGCTGGTAGGGCCCGGGTTCGAAGCTGAAACAAATTTTTTAAAAGACGGTCCTGGGGCTTTGTTTGGGGGGGGTCTTGGGGGGGCCCCTGGGCCCTTTTTTTGGGAACAATGGAAACCTCTTTTCCTTGAAAATTTCCCGATGATCCGATAGATTTGTTGATGAGGTGCAAAACTTTCTAAACTTTCGATACTCTTCCCTGTTTTGGCCAGTTTTGTGCAAGTGCAAATGAAAGGGCCCGCACGTGTTTCCTTAGAGATAACCTGGTTAACAGAAAAAAGAAAACAATGATGCCAAGCAACCCGCCTCCTTTTTTAAAATTTCCCAGTGGTGTGATTCTTACTTAATCTTGGGCAGATTGGGTCTCCCGCCCCCGGGCCCCCATCAACACCCACCAAACCCGTTTTTAATGGAGCAAACCCCTGAAACGGGGTTAATGGTCCCTTTTTTAAAGGGGGCCTGCAATGAAGTTTTAAAATGTGTTTTTTGGGGGAAAAAGTTTTATTTTCTAGGCAAATTAAATTTACTTTTGGGAATTAATTGGTTTTTGTTTAAACTGAAACACTCTTTAAAAAATTTTTGGGGGTATATATGCAAAAAAAAAATTTCCAAATTTTAAAACCGATGCAGTAGGAAATTTGTAAAAATTAATTTTTATCATTTTTCAAAACTTTTGGCCATGAAATGTACAACCCCTTTAAAATTTTTTACCGTACCCAAACCCGAAAAAAAAATTTTGGGCCCCCTAGGGGAAAACTTTTTTAAAAAAAGTCAAATTTTCCCGGATAATGTTTGAACTGGAAAAACCCAAACTACTTTGGGCCGTTTTGCTACAGATGGGGAAAATTTTTTAAAAGGGAATGGGGTTCCAAAAAAAAAATGAATCATTGTTTAAGTCCCATTTTTTATGTTTTAAAAACAAATTTTTTTTCCCGGAAAATTTTTGGTTTGTTTTTTTTTTAATTTTTTTTATATCTCTTTCCCAATTTTTTTTTAATTCTTAAGTCTTGCAGTTTTTTTACTTTGGCCCTAAGGTCTTGTTTGCAAAAAGCTTTAAAACAGCAGTCCCGAAAAGAAGCTTTTAAAAAATGACTTCAAAGCACTAGGGGGCCTTAAGACTGAACCTCAGTCCCATTCACTTCTATAGGAGAGTTTTCTAGTCATGCTCTGTGACCTGGGAGGAAGTCACTGTGCAGGGAGGTGAAAGGGTGAACTGTGACTATCTTCTCTTGTGACTGGTGGATCCTGTGTTATCTATTCACACTGGTGCCTCCTTTCATTTTGACCACCTTTGTGCTGATAATGAGCAGACAACTGAGAATCTTTCTCTACGGAACATGAAGTGTTAGACTATTCTTAGGCCTAGTGGCCAAAGTGAACACTGCAGGACTTAAGAATTATAAAAAAAAAAAATCGAGTCCCTACCCTGGGCACCTGAGGCAGCCTTTTCGGAATCGAATGGCATGTCTTTTAGTAAGATCCATACCTTGCGGATTATCCGTAAGGCTAAACTTTCCGAAGCCTTGTTGGACCTGAATGGCCCCTTGTTCCCAGTCTCTGACAACCACTTATTCCCAGCTGGTCTAGCCCGTAGGTTCTTAGGTAGCTCTAAAACGCGTCCACTCCTCTCCTCCCACATCCATGTTGGAGGTACCTTACTCCCCCTCCCTGACCTTTTAGGGGACAGTCCTTTTACACCTAGGCATTTATTTGAGTATGTTCAACTGAGGCATTTCTTCTCTACAGTTATTAGAAAGACCAACTACGAGAGGGCCCTAACGCCGGTGGAGAACCTCTGTCTCTCCTCTTCTGTCCCTAGGCATCTGATTTCTCGCTTCTATCTGTGGCTTCTCTCTCCTGCTGACCAATCTCTGCCCTCTTTCTGTGCAGCCTGGGAGAAAGAGCTACAGAAGACTTTCACTAGGGATCAATGGGAGAAATGTTTTCACCTCACTCACAAAGCAGTAATTGCTAGCAAGTCCCAGGAGACCTGTTACAAGATTCTCTCCAGATGGTATAGGGTCCCGGTGCTCCTCCACAAATGGTTCCCATCTGTCCCAAATACATGTTGGCGCTGCAACCAGGAGCCCGGTACCATGGGGCATATATGGTGGGGTTGTGTGCCCCTTCGGCGCTTTTGGGAGACTGTCCTTCAGGCTATATCTGACTGCACGGGAGTCTCGGTTCCAGACTCTCCCGAAGCCACATTATTATTTATGTTCCAGTTCCCTCAAACTAAATATAAAAAATCTTTACTCAAGCACCTTTTACAGGCTGCCAAAACTGTTATACCCAGACACTGGCGTCAAACCTCCCCTCCCTCCATTGGTGAATGGATAGAGGAGGTTTCCTTTCTTTTCCGGATGGAAGAGTTGATAATTCGCTCTCCTGAGGATGCAATTAGGTTTTCTCAAGTCTGGAACCCCTGGGTCCTCTATCAATCATCCCAGCCTTTTAGGGCCCTTTCGGGTTAATTGTCGTGTGGGTTGGGTCCCTGCCCTTGGCGTATATCGTCTGCTCCCCATTTGCTAGCCCTTGTTCTATTTCACCTCGCTGCTCCCCCGGGGTCCGATGGACCTGAGAGGCTCCCCCCCCCCCCACTCCCTCTTCTTTTTTTTTTTTTTTTTTTCCCTTTCTCTTTCTTCTGAGGCAGTCCAATTTTATTCTCACTATCTCATATGCTTCTTGCATACGTGTGTTTATATTTACACTTATTTCTTATTACGGGAAATGCCTTGTGGAACAGGACTTATCAACCCGTGTCAATTTGGATATGAGGCTCCACGTGCTCCCCGTCTATGTATGCGTTTATCTGTTCCTCGGTTTCTTCATTCTAGGACACGTTGTGTTGACCGTGTCGTCATCACTGTATTCCATTATGTGATGTGACTGCGATTCTTTGTTTTATTAGTATCTTTGTTCTTCAGAACTGTTTCAGTAATAATGTTGAGGTTCTGTCTATGTTTCTTTATAAAGAAAATGTTTAATAAAACTTTAAATTAAAAAAAAAAACAAAAAAAATTGAAAGTGATATGGAAAATTAAAAAGAAATAGAACCAAAGATTCCTAACAAATGTGTTGAACATAAAAATGTGAGTTAAACAATAAGTCATTTTTGATAACACATTCCCTTTATATTGATAGCTACTAAATTTTATTGGTAAATAGACAAGTCTGCTCATTTCTCAGGCTACCCTAGGGTATGTTGACATGACGTATAACGGAGCCTACCTGTGCGCGCTGCTATACGCCTGCTGTGGGACAGCGCATACTTTCTACAGCGCTCTAGCCCTGCCCCCATTCACCTTCCCTTTTTCGCGACACGTGTCATGTCAGACCATTCATAACTGTGGTCCCCATGCCTAACGACCGGCAAGGGTCCCTGACCTGGCTGATGCATAGCGTTGACGTCTCCAACGTCATTGGCGCCATCATTTCTGCTCAGAGTGAATCGACTTTCATCACTGAACAGCACTGAGGAGCACTGGTCACTCGTCCAGCGTAGATGCTCCCTGGCCCAGACGCTGATGCCTGTGCCTGGTGCTGCGGTCAGGTCATGTAGCACGCAGACCCCGCTGATGTAAATGGTTACGAACGGTCTGAGGTGCCACATGGTGCCTCTCACCTCTCTTAAAAGTATCTGGAGTTGTGTGGCATTCATCATCCACCTCCACAGGGCATTGGTTACAAAGAAGCGCTCATCAATGTATGATGAAGCCAGAGGACGTCCACTTCTTTGCCTTTCTGTGACTCTTCCAGTCTCTCTGTATCTCTGATACAACCTGCTGATGACACTGACACTCTAAGCTCAGTGGCCACTTCCGTTTGAGAGTATTCTGCTTGAAGCCTGGCAATGGCGAGGTCCTGCTGATCAATTGTAAGGTGTTCTCTTGGTCTCATAATGTCACAATGTGAATAGCATGATGAGGAGGACTGTTTAAATCCCAATTCATATTGATCCCCTAAATTTATTGGGCAATTCAGGTATCAAACACCTGTGGGGAATTTTTTCATTAAGCTCATTGTTAGGGTATATTCACGCGATGTATTGGGGCGCGTACTGTGTGCATCGCAATATGCCATGTATTTTAGAAGTACGCACTATCCAGCACAACTTCTAAAGAACAGGCCCCATTCACTTCTCTCCTCCGACGATCGTATTGTACGTCGGAGGAGACGAGGCGTAATTCATAGTTCTCCTATGAGAGCTATTAATTACTGTAATTGCGACGCGCATTTCGGCCATATTAAAACGCAAATACGTGGTAGTATGCGCGGCGCAATTATGCTGAGTGAACATACCCTAAGAGATCAGCAAGTTGTGCAAAAAGTGCTGAAACATTGAACAGTTGGAAGTGTTCATCGGGAAGAGGTCGACGCATTTCATTCATTTAAAAAAAATGTAAAAACATTTTATGTTCATCCTGGAATTTCAACCAAAAGGCAAATATTCCTAATTTTTTGTGAGTGTTGTATATAGCAAACTACAATCCTGCCCTTTCAGCGGTTACTTTCCCTCTCACAGCAATAAAACTTATATACAGTCAGCTGAATGTCAGCATGGTTTGTAGCTAACCTTTTGGACTTGGATATGTTACAGTATTAATGCACATGATAAACACATCATGTTTAAAGGGGTTGTCCAACAAATGATCTCTTATGTAATAGGAAAATCTTTCAACTTTCTAATATACAGTACATGTTGCTGTACCTATTTTATACCAATAGCAGTAGACCCTTATCTAGAAAAAAATGCTATAGCCCACATTCCTGTCCATAGTAATGACTGCCATGGGGCAACTGTATGGACATTATAGTCTTGTGATCACCACAAAGGTCATGTGACCCTGGTATCCAGGCAACAGTAGTGTATGGAGGAGCAGAATGTCTCCAGTATTACCACCTCCAGCAGCGTCTTATCATGTGACCACCACACAGGTCATGTGACCCCTCGTATCCAGGTAACAGTATGTATGGAGGAAGCAGAACTTCTCCCGTATTACTACCTCCAGCAGCGTCTTATAATGTGACCACCACACAGGTCATGTGACCCTGGTATCCAGGTAACAGTAGTGTATGGAGCAGCAGAATTTCTCCAGTATTACCACCTCCAGCAGCGTCTTATCACGTGACCCTGCTGCTTAACCAATGTCCCTCTCACAGACTCAACTAAGAAGAGCAGAGCTAATAGGTCAATCACTGCTGTAGAATCGACCACAGCCTGAACAAGAAGTGGGAGTCTGAAGCTGGCTGTGAAGAACGCGTTCTGTGAGACCACCCCTTTTGAAGTACCTAGTTTTCCTAGGAGTGTGATTAAGCTGGGTGACTTCCCTCAGAGTAATGGGAAGAGGCTTCACCTTTCTTAAACACTAATGCTCTGTGGAGGCCAGTGTGATACAGTACGAGGAGAACAGACTGTAAGATGGCCAAATATAGCAGCTGTGAGAGCATGCCCTGTGCTGACCAGTGAGCCGCCGTGAGAGCATGCCCCGTGCTGACCAGTGAGCCGCCGTGAGTGCATGCCCTTGCTGACAGTGAGCAGCCGTGAGTGCATGCCCTGTGCTGACCAGTGAGCAGCCGTGAGAGCATGCCCTGTGCTGACCAGTGCGTCGCCGTGAGTGCATGCCCTGTGCTGACCAGTGAGCAGCCGTGAGTGCATGCCCTGTGCTGACCAGTGAGCAGCCGTGAGAGCATGCCCTGTGCTGACCAGTGAGCCGCGGTGAGAGCATGCCCTGTGCTGACCAGTGAGCCGCCCCGTGCTGACCAGTGAGCCGCCCCGTGCTGACCAGTGAGCCGCCCCATGCTGACCAGTGAGCCGCCCCGTTTCTGACCAGTGACCGCGTAAAGGGATGCCCCGTGCTGACCCCGGGGCCGCCCCTGCGACCATGGCCGCTTTAGAGCATGCCCCGTGCTGACCCGTGACCGCCGGAGAGCATGCCCCGTGCTGACCCGGGGCCCTGTGAGAGCATGCCCGTGTGACCAGTGAGCCGCCCCGTGCTGACAGTGGCCCCTGTGAGACAAAGCCCTGGCTGACCAAAAGGAGCCGCCGTGAGAGCTCCCTGCGACCCTTGACCCCCCCTGAGAGCATGCCCCGTGCTGACCAGTGAGCCATATCTATCTTGATCTTAACATAAAGTAAACGTTTTCAACTTTTTTTG
>JAODAL010072823.1:0-14965 GCA_025379985.1 Phyllomedusa bahiana | reverse complement strand
ACTTATTTCCCCCACTGTACATTAAAGAGGAAAAATGGAAAATATTTAAGATCGTAAATCTAAAATAAGTTCATGAGCTAATTGTATCTCCAAAAATGTATGTGCATGTGTATATTCATGTTTTTAATTTTAATTTTGACTGTGATTGGTAGGAAAGCATTTAAGATGGGTGTTTCCCACAAGTCCTTTAGCTGTGAACAAGGGCTCAGAAGGGCCTGAAACGCGTCCGCCAAGCACAGATATGTCTCTGTAAACTTTTGATGTCTACACAATAAAGAAAAAGGCTTTTCACTTCTGGATCTACTACCTTGATTGGATGCTAAAGTATTTAGTTTAGCCGCAGGGCTTCCAGCGATCTAAGCAGGTAGCTGTACACACATCTGAGTTCCTAGAAGCAAAAAAACTAAAACTCCTGAAGGGTGAGTGCTACAAGTGTATATGTTTTTAGACTTGCTTTTTACCTGAAGTTACACAATCTAAAAAAGCTCTTTCCAATTCACACCAAAGTAGTTGTTCACATTGTTACACTTTAAGAATGGTATTTTTTTTTTCCTTCACAGATAATTACGCAGTCAAAAAAGGGCAAGTCACTTATTTCCTTCTGTATGTTGTAATCTTTATAACAGATTATATTTAATATTTTCTTCTCAGAATTTAAAATACCCTATGGTTAAACACCACTTTGATCTAATCTCAGCAAAGGTATCACAAAGCTTTGTATTAAGAATTTGGAGACAAAGAGCATATAGCATAGACTGCTCATAATAGAGTTACACTAAAATTCTTTTATTATACTTACATTTTAAAAAAAAGATAAACACTTGTAATTAAATTGAACCTGTCAGGAGGTTTATACTGCCCTATCAGAGAGCAGGATATGATAGAGGAAAAGAAGCTGAGCTCTGTGATATATAGGTTTACATGATTTGGAGCAGGATTTCTGAGTAAAAAGAAGATAAATTCATACCTGGTCTCCTTAAGTAGGAGACCTGCTTACCCCACTCATATACAGTGATTGACAGTTTTCCCTGTATCATTGTGTGTGCAAAGCAAACTTTCAATCATTGTATATGGGCAGTGAAAACAGTACTTTCACTTTCTGTTTCATATAATCCTATATATCACAGGGCCCAATTCTTTCCAATCACACCCGGCTCTCGGATAGGTAGCATAAACCATCTGACAAGTTCCCTTTAAAGTCACGCATGTTAACCATAGTACTTACGACTTCTTCTGAAAATTCGCAATGTCATAGCTAGAGATGGGCGAATTTCTCAAAAATTCGATTCGGTCACTTCGCCGAATTTTCCGACAAAATTTGTTCCATTCAATTACTTTGGCACGAATGCGTAAAAGCAGCTTTTCCAGGCTGCACAGAGCCTGCAGGGTTAGCTTGTTGGTTCGTAGAAAGTTGTGCCATGCTTTTAAATATGCAGCGGAGCTTGGATTGGTCTTAACTAATTGTTGTGTTTTAGGTATGACAGCAGATACTTTGCCGCCGCTCTTAGAATCGCTTCCACTATAAAATTCCTGAGGCACTTATGGGGCAAAACTGACCAAAAAAATCAAGCGGGAATGTAGCGGATAAAGTCATGCCAGCGAAAGCTCGGAAAAAAAAACAAGTGAGAGCTCAGGTGGCAACATTAGTGACAGAGTGTGGAGGTGATGGACGGCTCACGCCGCATGAGGTCAGGCAGTGGCACAATGACATGTCTGGAGGCGGCAAAAACAAGTATTAGGCCACAGAGGTGGCACAATGATACAGTTGGCGTGTCACGAAAGCAGCAGCATGGATCAGGCAGTGAGCACAATGACTCTGGAGGCGGCCAAAACAGTATTAGGCCCACAAGAGTGGCACAATGATACAGTGTGGAGGTCACGACAGCAGCAGTATGAGATCAGGCAGTGGCACCAATGACATTCTGGATGCGGGCACCGCAAAAACAGTATTAGGCCACAGAGTGGCACCAATCCACACAGTGGTGGAAGTCACGGCTGGGCCAAGCTGTATGAGATCAGAGCAGTGGCACAATTGACATTTGGAGGCGGCTCTAAACAGAATTAGGCACAGAGTGGCACAATGGAGACAGTGTTGTGGAGGTCCACGACAAGCAGCAGCATGAGATCAGGCAGTGGCACATGACATTCTGGAGGCGGCACAACACAGTTTAGGCCACAGAGTGGCACAATCACACAGTGTGGAGTCACGACAGGCAGCAGCATGAGGATCAGGCAAGTGGAACAAATGACATTTCTGGAGGTGGCGCCAAAAGGAGGAAGCCACGGAGTTGCACAATGACTGATAGAAGAGCGGAGGGAGGTCACGTTGGGGCAGCAGCATGAGGTCTGGCAGTTGGCCACAATGAGCAACAGTGTGGAGGACATGGCGCAGAACAGGCAGCAGCATTTGAGGTCAGAACAGTGGCACAATGACACAGTCTGTGGATGTAACGGCAACGCAACAGCGCAGCAGCATGAGGTCATTAGAGTGGCACAATGACAGAGTGTTGAGGGTGGGTGGCAATACCGTCCCTGGTAAGATGGTGGTAGGCAGATGGCGAAACTGTCAGCAGATGTGTTGATCTGCGCGGGTAGGCGGCATAAGAATAGTGGCTGAGGCAGGTAGTTTGAACCCAGGACTGACGCCTAAGGCATTGGTGTGTGGAAATCCTGGCCGATTCCACACCTGATTCATATTGACAAAGGTTCAGTCGTTCACATTTCCGTGGATCAAGGGGTTCTACTTGGGGTAACGATGGCCCCCGCGCACTGAACACCGCTCTGATGCCACACTACTGGCCGGGGCAGGACAAGCTTCTCCACTGCATACTCGGCAAGTTGCGGCCCACATCCAGATTGGGCCTGCCCGTATAGTCCAGCCGGATCTTCTAACTGAGGGTGGCAGAGTGCTGTCCAAGTAGGCCACAAACCTGTTGGTTCAGGGATCTGCTCCCAGGTGCCTGCTGCTAGTGCTGGCGCCTGCCCTCCTCACTAGGCGGCGTGAAGGAAGCTGCTCATCAGTGACTCCAGACTTAGGTTACTACTGATGGAGATGGTACTGCTCCTGACCCCCCACCTTCCCAAGACAGCCGCAGGCAGAGTTGTTGTGAGCGCTGAGGAACCCCCCGGTCAGGACCTGTCAGAGGCGGGACGATGCCGCACATAGGCAGCGGGCCCAACTGATTACGGAGGGATTTCCCTATAGTATTTGTGTTGTCTTCCTCTCAATAGCTGGAAAAAGGCTTCCCCATTTTAGGACCGGGTTAGCGAGGGTTCCTATAGGGGTGGAGAGCCAGAAGTCATCCCTCTGCCGGATGCTCTGAATATTTCGGCTGTCACTAGCCAGGCATTATAAGCATGTGCGGGCATCTGCACAAGTGACTCCGAGGGGCTCCCTGCGCCCATTTCCACTGTATACTGCCACGGTTGATTGGGGGTCATTGCCCTTCGTCTTCCTCATCTCCATCTACCACCTCCAGCTGCTCTGTTCCTCCTCCTTCTTTGTCTCTGGGTAGAAAAATACACTCATTTTCACCAGATCTATGGCTTCTGCTCCAATGTCTCTCTCTTCTCTCCATTTCAGTCCCACGGGACTCATTTGGCCACGAGATGTAGTCCCTGCACAGGACCGATTTTTCAGCATCTGTTCCAGGGACATGAAGCAGTGGAATTATGTTATCATCCCGTAGTTCCTGGCGACTGACAACTAACATGGCATCCTCGAATGGCTCATCAAAACCGGCAGGAGTCACGCATGAGCTGCCCTGGCTGATCATCCAAAGTTTTTTTTAACACAGGGGATACTTTGTCTGCCTGGATCATCAAAAAAAATCGTTAATGGCTCTCTTGTTCATTCAGGTAGCCAAACATGTGCAGGGCTGGAATTCCAGGGGTGGAAAATCGCCATATCAGAGTGTCTGGGGGAGGCCGTTTTTCTGCCGCTGCATCGAGGGAGGGTGTTCTGGCTTTGCACGATTGGATAAAGGGCATGCACAGTTTCCTGGCCATTTTCAGAATGTTCTGATGATCGATGGAAGGTATTCTGAGAACCTTTTCACAATATAAAATCCAGAGTGAACACGTGGCGCCATGCGGGCGCATGGACCATCCCTCCTCGGTTGCAGCGCGGACACATGTTTCCTCCCATTGTCCGTCACCCATAGGTTCCGATTGCGTTGGCGCGGAGAAAGGCCACACATCGATTTCTTGCTGCATGACGCGGAGCAGTTTCCTTCCCCTGTGTGACTTCGTTGCGAGGGAAGCCGGTTGTAGAACTGGTGACACGCGTGCCCTACACAGTGGTATGATTGGAGCCAGTACTTGTGGAGGCTGAGATGGTGGTGGAGGTGGAGGGGAGGGAGGGGACATTGGGCAGGTGCAGCAGTTTGGAACGTGGAGGAGAAAGGGCGTCTCTGTCCAAGTTGTGGTGTGCCTGGGCTGGAAGCACATTCACCCAGTGGTCCGTAAAGGAATGTAATTGCCTGTCCGTAGAGTTACAGCTCCAGTCGTCAGGTGCCGTGCACCTTGGAACAAAAAACGATAAGCTTCAAGATGACCCCACCTTCTGTTCTACTATTTATGAACGTTGATGTGGTACTGCCTTTTTGGAAAAAGAAATTAGGTTGGAAAACTCTCCATCTCGGCTCGGCACAAGCCATTAGTTTCGATCGGTGCAGGAGTCCACCATTTGGAAAGGGAGGGATGCGTACCAACAACTTGGGACAGGAGCACGGTCAGTGCTGCACCTTAGGATGGTATGGAGGCATATGTTGTCTCTTTGCAATCGCTGCTGAACGACTCGCTGGCGCCAGGAGTAGCGAGGGAGCAGGTGCATTGGAATGGGAGATGATGTCAAAGAGAAACGTCCCTTCTGCAGAGGTGTTGGAGCCTTGACTGGGCTGCCTGTGCATTGGCATGATGCACTGGGCGCTGCTGTGCTGCTTGCTGTTGCTGCGGCGGCCAGGATGGAACACCACATCTGAGCCATGTTTCTCCAGGCCACGGATGGTGACGATGCATGTGTTGAACTGGGCCGTGGTGCCAACGTTAGCTCCCTGGCCACACTTCACTTTCTGCCCTCAGATTTACATATTACCCATATTCGGCTCCTCCGGTTTGTCTAAGCAAAGAACTGCCACACCGCCGCAGTATCGGCTTTTAACGCCAAACGCTCAGACTAAGTGACTACTGCGCGCTGTTACCTCGTGAGCCCCTGTGCTGACTACTTTCTTGGGACCGGCGGAGCGGGTTTTTTACCCGTGGCCGCCTTGGCTACCGACCTCACACTGTGCATCTGCTGACTCACGGCCACTCGACCCACTTGTGGCTGCGCCGCTGCCTGACGCGCAAGCTGAACGCCCTCTTCTCCTGACGATGATGAAGCCTGCCTCACCGGCTCCATGTGCGGTCGGCTACCTACATCATCATCAATTTGGGTTTCATCGTCATTGCTGACCTCTTCAACGGTTTGGTATGCCGAGGTGGAACCTCTCAAAATATGACTCATGCCACTTCCAAATCTATATTTGCCGCTACTGCAAGAAGCAAGGCGATAATTGGCGCCCCATTTCTTCGCGCCAAGTAGCTGCTGATTGACCCTCACTCAAATTGTTCATCCTCGCTATATAGGTGGCGCTGAGACCCAGGACCACATAGTAGACTCTGGCTGAGGCAAACCGGATGGGACAAGTGGCGGGCTGAGGACAGCTGAGGGCCGGGAACCCGCTCCGGGCCATGCCAACTATGGGTTGTGTTGTGGTTCCACATGACTCTTGGCTGGGGTTGTCAGATGTCATCGGGAGGAAGAGGATGGGGTGGGGTGGTGGGGATAATACCTAAGTGGGGGGGTGGGGGGGGGGGGGTAACCAATCAAGAAAAAAAACCCCTTGGGTTGCTGAACAACACACGGCCGCTGATGACAGGCGGCAGTTGTGGCCTCATCGAGGTGACCCCTGCTGCGGGACGTCCCTTGCTGTGCTGCGACTGGGCCTGTTCCAGGATGTTTGTGCCACAGCCACTCGAGGTGAGAGCCTGCACCTCTCTGTCTGACATAAGTTTGTTCTAAAATGTACAGACACTGGTTTGATGATGATTTCTGTATATGATAAATATACACACCGTGTTTGACTCCAAATGAACCCCAGTAGTAACAAGCTGGGTACCCTCTTGGATATAAATTGCGCTCCACAAATGGGCCAGGAAAAATTTATTGTTATGTGTCGTTTAAAAAACACTGTGTGTTTTACTAATTTTTTTGTAAAAGCACACACAGGCTAATTAACCTTCGGGGACTGAATTAGCTACAGGAAAAATGTATAAATTTTGGCGCTTGAAAAGACGGTTTATTTTTGTAGCACACCAGCAAAACAACGCTTCATTAAACTGGTGTAAATTGTGCCAAAGAATTGTGCCGCACAAATAGTAGCTTGTAGCATGTTACAATTGGTGTTTTCTTCGCCACAAGACAATGAGATACAAGTTGTAATTAACTTTGCTTATGTGAATTAGGCTACAGGAAAAATTTATATATTTTGCCGTGAAAAAAGCCGGTTTCTTGGGGTCAGCCACACAGCTAAACAAGACGCTTAATTTACCCATGGGATGTAAATTGCGCCAAAGAATTGAGGCCGCAACAAACTAGTAGCTTTTGAAATAGCGTGTTACAATTGCATGTTTTTCTACGCCACACAACAAGAGATACAGTTGTAAATTAACCTTTGGCTGGTTCGAATTAGGTACAGGAAATTTATATATTTTGCCGTTTGAAAAAAGACGGTTTACTTGGGGTCAGACTCCAGCTAAACATCGCTTATTTAACCCTGGATGTAATTGCGCCAAGAATTAGGCACCAAGCTAGTAGCTTTGTAGCGTGTTACAATTGCATGTTTTCTACGCCACACAACAAGAGATACAGTTTGTAATTAAACTTTGCTTGTGAATTAGGTTACAGGAATAAATTTATATATTTGGCGTTTGAAAAAAGACGGTTTATCGGGGTTCAGCACACCAGCAAAACAAAGCTTAATTAACCCTGGATGTAAATTGCGGCAATAGAATTGAGCTGCCAAAAATGAAGTGGTTTTGTATTGTAAAAAGCTTGTTTCTTTAAAGGAAAATACAACAGAAACTGGCTAAATCCCACTTGGATATTGAATGTATATGGCAGTGCGTGGACGCCCACAGGGGATTTCAGATTTCCAATACCCTAAAAAAATTAGAAATTAGAACATTAAGCAGATCAGTATCTGAGACAAGTGAGGACAACCCCACAAAAAATCGCTGTATAAAAATCAATTCTTCAGTTTGATCTATGTGCCGCTGCAGCACCTTCCATTATGAGAACTGTGAGAGGAGTGTCGAGCTCCCGGAGTCGGGCCCGGGACTTAGTTAGTGCGGTGCGTACAGAATCCCGCGGTCTCTGATTGGCTTCACCTCTGCATATGTCATGCAGGCTATGCCCTTCTCCTCCCAGAGTGTTTGCCCATGTAGCGCGGCATTTGCTCGCAGCCATTTTTCAATAAAAAGCCCACTTCGTTCACACGAAGTACCCCAAAGTTCGACTTCGTTGCCGAACCGATGTTTTCCTGAAATTCTAAACGAATTCCACTTCGTTAGAATCGATTCGCCCATCTCTAGTCATAGCTTTCAAACTCACATATACTAAAAGAAGAAAATGAAAATGTGGCTGGTCAGGACCAGGGGAAAATGGCCTGATCACAAATTGCCTCTTGTTTTCAGTATTGCATTCAAGGAGTCTGGGGACCTGTTGTGTTTTCTAAGGGCACTATACTGAAGAATATAAATTGTATTGGGTTTTCAGTTTTGTTTTATGGGTTTTTTATATTTAATTACCCTTGTTTAGCAAAAAAAGAAATAAAATGTACCGTTTTTATTTTTCCACTGGCATGGCTTCATGGTTCTAGTTGATGAGTTGTTTAACTTTCATACATTTTTTTCAGGAAAAATAAGAAAAAAACAGGAATTCTACAATTCTGGGTTTTGTTCTCTGCATTTACCTCATGGTGTAAATGAAACGTTAATGTTATTCTGTGGGTAATTATGATTATTGCAATATAAAATTTATAAAGTGTTTGTTGCTCACAGCAACTACTCTTTGCATAGTATTTGTTTCTCAAAAACTTTATAACAAATATATGCTGCACTGTGTTTAGTTACTATGGCTAACAGAGACAGTTACTCTTTTAGACAGTTAAACAGTAAGGGCATGTCCCCACAGCACAGGTTTTCAGACGGTTTTTCAGCCGGTTTGCGGTTTTGCAGACCGCCTGAAAAACCGTCCGAAAATGAGCATAATGGTGCTTTATGGAAAACTCGTGCAGCAGTCCCCACTGCACAGGTTTTCTGTCCGGCGGTTTTGCCGCCCGCGGTCCGGCGGCAAAACATTCAGCAGCACAATTTCCGTACCGGTTTTCAGAGGAAATTGTTATGAAATGTGAAGGGGGGGAGCGCTTTTCTCCACTCATCGCGGAGAGGAAAAGCCGCCCCTCCAACCCCCCTCCGCAGCCACGGCCTTGGGGGACGGAACGAAATACATGGACAAATACGCGGCAAACGAGGTTCGGGTATTTGTCCCTATGCGTGGAATCGCACCCTAAATCAGAGTATGTAAGTTTGTGGTGTTAGGGTTGCGTTTTTCCCATTATGCATTTATTAATTTATACATATTTTTTATGATTTCAAAGCCTATCAAGATTATGTCCAAGCTACATGTTTGGGTAGTTGTTCTGCCCCATGCTGCACTTTGTTAGACTCCCTACTACCATGGTAATTCATCAGTATCTCATGATTTGGTTGCAAGCGTGCCTATGTGCTGCTGACAGAAGGAGTTCTCTGTCTTTCTCTGCATCTCTTTTCATCTGCATGTAAGCAGTGTCGGACTGGGGGGTCTGGGGCCCACAGGGGAGTTGATCTTGGTGGGCCACATACATTGTACATGATTATTTTACCGGCCTCTCGGACATAAATGCGCCCCGTGTACCACATTTACAGGCAAAACAGAGACTGTATTGTGTAGTACAATTGAAGAGAGTCACAGATCTGTCCTGTCTGTCAGTATAACATATATAGACACTCAGGGTTAAGTAGCTCCATCCATATCCCCCTCCATCCACATAGAATATCCCCCTCTCCACACATTCACTATCCCCCTCCACCCACATATAACTGTCCCCCTCCACTGTTTCCCTTGCGTCACGCACCTCCCCACCTTCTAAAATAAACAACAGCAAGAAAGTTAAAAGTGAAATCCTTATCACAGGGTCAGGTGTGTCCTCGTCTTACAATCGGGACTTACGTACACTGCCCCTTACTAACGCAATATAACCTACACACGCATATAAGACCACATAGAGGTCCGCCCAGCTCAGGTATAACTACAACACTGCTTATAGAGACACAAGAGGGTCAGACACCAGCTAGATATAACCTACAGCACTGCCATATAGAGCCCCATAGCAGGTCAGGACACCAGCTCAGGTATAACTACAACTCCACCATATAGGAGACCACATAGAGGTCAGACACCAGCTCAGGTATAACATACTGTAACACCTCCATATAGAGAACACATAGGAGGTCAGACACAGTCAGGTATAACCTACAACACGCCATATAGAGAGCAATTAGAGGTCAGACACACAGCTCTGGAATAACCTTACAACACTGCCAGTATAGAGACTCATAGAGGTCAGACACCAGCTCAGGTTTAACCTACAACACCACCATCTAGAGACCAATAGAGGTCTGACACCTGCTAGGTATAACTACAACACCTCATTATAGAAACAACTAGAGGTCAGACACCAGCTCAGGATAACTACAACACCCTCCTTATAGAGGACCACAATAGAGGTCAGACACCAGCTCAGGTATAAACCTACAGCACCGCATATAGAGAAGCACAGAGAGGTCATACACCAGCTCAGGTATAAACCTACAAACACCGCCATATAGAGACCACCCAAGTGGTCAGTACACCAGCTCAGTTATAAACTACAACACCTCCATATAGAGACCACCATAGAGGTAGACACCAGCTCGTTGTTATCTACCTACAACAATGCTCTATTGGGACACCACATAGAGGTCAGTTCCAGCTTCAGGTATTAACCAACAAACATGCCATATAAAGACCACATTGAGGTCAAGACACCTGCTCAGGATAACCTACAACACGCCATTATAGAGACCACATAGAGTTCAGACACCAGCTCGGGTCACATCACATTACAGTGATTACAGCACTGATCCAATATAGTAAGTAACATAACCTCTGACATTCAGGGATCACGGAGAACGTCCTATCTGATGAGTCGTTCGTCTCTTTTGAAGCCGGTCTTTTTTCTCTTTTCTTCTGTATCCGTTCCACACCGCCATGATGACTTGTCCCGGGCCACAGCTCATCCTGCAGAAATTACACTAACAAATATCTTAGAATCCCCAATTTTCCAGCATTTCTTTACCTATTCCACATCTGTACAAAAACCTCCAGGGGTGGGAGAGCGGGTTCAAGCCATAACTTAGAGGCCTAGTATCCTGAGGGGTTGGAGGGAGGGTGGGGATAGGATACCCCTGGAGATAATGGCTACAACTAATGGGGCTTGCTCCCCTCTCAAATATATTTACCAGGTAGACAGGCAGTTAGGGGTCTCCCTTTGGTAGTATTACAGGCAGTTAGGGGTCTCCTTTAGGTGGTTTCCAGACATGGGTCTCCTTTATGTACTATACAGGCTGTTAGGGGTTATCTTTAGAGTAGTTTTCAGGCAGTTAGGGGTCTCCTTTAGGTGGGTATACAGACATGGTCTCCTTTAGGTTACTATTTACAGGCAGTTTGGGGTCTCCTTTAGGTAGTTTTACAGGCTGTTAGGGGTCTCCTTTTAGGTGGTATACAGGCAGTTAATGGTCTCATTTTTAGGTGTATACAGAGTTAAGGGTCTCAATTTAGGTAGTATACAGGCAGGTTAGGGTTCTCCTTTAGGTAGTTTACAGGTGTTTAGGGTTCTATTTAGGTAGTAAACAGGCAGTAGGGGCTCCTTTAGCTAGTGTTGCAGGATGTAGGGCCCTTTAGTTTGTAGGTAGTCAGGGCCCCCTGTAGGTAGTTAGGGCCCCCTTAGACAGTCATGGCCCATTGTAGGTAGTTCAGGGCCACTTTCATTAGCCAGGGCCCCCCATTTTAGAAGCCGGCCCCCCTTTTAGGTAGCCAGGGCCCCCCCTTTAGGTAGCCAGGAGGCCCCCTTTTAGAAGCCAGGGGCCCTCATTTTAGAAGCAGGGGTCCCCCTTTTAGGTAGCCAGGAGCCCCTTTTTTTTAGAAGCCAGGAGCCCCTTTTTAGAAGGCGGGCCCCCCTTTTTGGGTAGCCAGGGCCCCTTTTAGAAGCCAGGGCCCCTTTTTACGAAAGCGAGGGGCCCATTTTTTAGAAGCCAGCCCCACCTGTTTAGAAGCCAGGGCCCCTTTTTAGAAAGCCAGGGCCCCCCTTTTAGGTAGCCAGGGCCCCCTTTTTTAGAAGCCAGGGGCCCCCTTTTTAGACCTTTTTAGAATCCAGGGCCCCTTTTAGGTAGCCATGGCCCCCTTTTTAGATGCCAGCCAGGGCCCCCGTTTAGGTTAGCCAGGGCCCCCCTTTTAGAAGCCAGGGGCCCCTTTTTAGAAGCATGGGCCCCCTTTTTTTAGAAGCCAGGGCCCCCTTTTTAGATGCCTGGGCCCCCTTTTTAGGTAGACAGGGCCCCCCTTTGAGGTAGCCAGGGACCCCTTTTTTAGAAGCCAGGGCCCTTTTAAGGTAGCAGGGCCCCTTTTAGTAGCCAGGGCCCCCTTTTTAGAAGCCAGAGGGCCCCCTTTTTAGAAGCCAGGGCCACATTTTAGAAGCCAGGGCCCCCCTTTTAGGTAGCCAGGGCCCCTTTTTGAAGCCTGGGCCCCTTTATGGGTAGCCCAGGGCCCCCTTTTTAGAGGCCAGCCAGGGCCCCCTTTTAGGTAGCCAGGCCCCCTTTTTTAGAAGCCAGGGCCCCCTCTTTTTAGAAGCCAGGGCCCCCTTTTAGGTAGCCAGGGCCCCCTTTTAGAAGCCAGGCCCCCTTTTAGGTAAGCCAGGCCCCCTTTTAGAAGCCTGGGCCCCTTTTTAGAAGACAGGGCCCCCTTTTTTAAGAAGCCTGGGCCCCCCTTTTTAGAAGGCCAGGGCCCCCTTTTAGGTAGCCAGGGCCCCCTTTTTAGAGAAGCCTGGGCACCTTTTAGGTAGCCAGGGCCCCTTTTAGAAGCCAGGGCCCCCTTTTTAGATGCCATGGGCCCCCTTTTTTAGGAAGCAGGGCCCCAATTTAGAAGCCTGGGCCCCCCTTTTAGGTAACAGGGCCCCTTTTTAAAGCCAGGTGCCCCTTTTTAGAGCCAAGGCCCCAGTTTTAGAAGCAGGGCCCCCGTTTTAGAAGCCTGGGCCCTGTTTTAGAAGCCAGGGCCCCGTTTTAGAAGCCCAGGGGCCCGTTAGGTTAGTTAAAAAAACAAACAAACGAACATTACTCTACCCGCTCTCCGGCTCCCGGCCGCTCCGATTCTCCACCGCCGGATCCTGCTGCACTTGCATAGCGGGCGCGTTGAGAGTTGACGTCACCGCGCGCCTACGTCCAAGCACGTTGGGCCGGCGCACGGCAGGTTAAGGCCTACGCCTTCAAAGCTGCCAGGGAGAGCAGCGGAAGCGGAGCGGAGCTGAGAACGCGCAGCCCCGGGAGAGTCGGGGACATTAGTCCCGCTACCGGGCCGGTCTCTGGGCGCTCGGGACGCAGAGGTCTGGGCGTCCAGGGGACTGGATGCGCTGGCCGGGGAGCGAGGGCACTGCCTCCGGGGCCCGCAGCAGCTCGGGAGGGGGGCCCACCGGGGGATTCCCCGGTCCCCCGGCGGCCCAGTCCGAGCCTGCATGTAAGCCAACAATGTCTCTCATGGTGCCTGCATTTGGGTCTACTTGCGAAGTGCACCAACAGCAGGCCCCTCTGGCATTACACATGGTCACTCCATGCACTCTCCGTTCTCTGGGCTAAACTTTACTGTTTAACACATCTGCCACAAAATGGCTCATAACATGTCAACAATAAGCTCCTAAAGGAAAATACTTCCAAGGAAAAGTACAATAGAAAAACCACTCTTCTGTCAAGGTAATCAGATATTAACAGTGAGTCATTTTCCCTATGGAAGTGGAATGTAGCACACTGGAAAAAAGTGCTAAGCATCAATTAGCAATAAGAAGTTTTCATCTACCAGGATAGAGAGAGGTGAGTGGGAAGCAGCAGGTGGTAAGTCAGTGTTCCTTAGGGTGATGGGATTTAAGATGCATCACCTCACAGTCAGATGTCTCTAGATAAAAGATCACTGGAAAGAAAGAGGTATAAAGTTCTTCATATAAGACTGGATCATATTAATATGGTTAGTCATTTTAGCAGGTCGGTCAACAAAATGAGGTTATATTTGGCACAGGGCAATTTCTTTTTTTGTGTCTTTTTGTCTGGCAGAGTTACATCTTATCTTTGGAGATGTCTACACGCTCAATTTTTTGTGCAGGCTGAGAATAAGACATCTGTTTTCTCATGACCACTTACTTGCCATTGTTTGTAATAGGGAATTCAAAGGAATGTAGTCAGCAGAAAGTTGGCTTATGGGCTTTTAAAGCATCCAGGATTTTTAAGGATTTTCCTTTAATAATGGGTAGAAGGTGCAAATCCTGGAACAGGGAACTTTTATTATTCATGGAATATTTACAACAATCAAAGAGAACAGCAAAAACCCTACTAGGTCTATTCATTAAAATTCAGTCTTTACTGAGTTATATAAAAAAAATTAAACAAACACTTGATGTAGATATCCTTTCTTAGCAACCTCTCTGTCTCCCACGGACCTCAAACATAACCATGCACTGTGATTCTATTAAAAAGATTAGATTGCTTTATTATGGCGACATGTTTTTTTAAAAAGGGTATGGCGGACATACAGAGAGGTTTGGGCTTTTTTTAAAAATCAATCAAAGATAGTATTAGATAGGATTTAGGTTCCAACCCAAATCAGTTTTTAAATGTAAAGAAACCTTTTAATTTATTAAAATCATGACCCCTCCATCTACCAAAAAAATAAAAATGAATACTCTGAATCTGTTTTTGTTCACTAATTAATAACTTAACAAGCAGCAGCTATGACCCGTTATTCAAATGCCCCGGCCCTTTAGACGTATCTCTAGACAAAATTGTGAGCGGAAAAAGAAAAAATGCCCTTTTATCCTAGTCAGAAATTATATTGAACAAAGATTTAAGTTTGAAGAAGCAAGTGGAAGCCAAATTAAATTATTATCAAAAAATATCAAGTTTATTCAATTCTGTTTTATTCCTCTTTGATAATTTTAAATCATTTTAATTCCAATACATATACCCTGATGTTCATCAAAAAGGGCTGTTTTTTTTTTGGTTACCCCGGGATTATCAATGTTAAAATTCATGAATTTTTTCCTTTGGCCTTTGGGCCCTTTTAACTTTTCTCATGGTATACGTTTCCTTTGTTTAAAATCCAGATGTGAGGCAAATAAAAAAAATTTGGGTGATGGTGGGGCTATTCCGATGAACCCCCCAGGATGCCATGAACCCCTTAGGGGGGTTAAGTGGAGAACCTTTTTCCCGTGGGCCTCCATTATGCTTACCCCGAAACATGTAAAATCTTTTATCTGTAGAACCTTAAATTTAAATGGCATCAAAAATCTGATCACTAATGTTGTCAAAATCCTTACTATTATTTTTTGTGTTTCGTTGTGTATTCCTTTGGTGTATGATGGTTTTTTGGTTTAAAATTGATCAAAGGTTTGGGGGATCCCCTCTTTTTTATTTTGATGTCTTGGCAAGAAAACCTCTGTGCCTAAGGAAAAAAAAACCCATTGTCTTGAAAACCAATGTGGTCACCCCCTAAAAATTTGTGAAAGCATTGAAAAAAATAAAAGTTTAT
>JAODAL010072822.1:0-14966 GCA_025379985.1 Phyllomedusa bahiana | reverse complement strand
TTTGGGGATGTTTGGGGTTAAAGTGTTTCTTTGCTCCCAAACCTGGAAGAAAAAGGGCTGGCTGCTAGACTGACCGCTGTACGGCATGCAGGTCATCAAACTGGGGAAGGAGAAGGGGTAGGATGGGTCTTCTTGTGGTGCTGGTGGGTTACTCGGGCGACGTGGAGGCTGAAGTGGAGGCTGATCCCTGATCATGACTCTGAGGGGACATGGGCAGCTGAGGAATGCTTGGTGGTGGCGGAGGAGGAGGAGGCGGAGAAGAGGGTGTGACAGTGGTTGGAGGCCCGGCATCGGTCTGGCCTTTTTTGGCCAAGTGTTCCCCCATTTCAACTCATGCATTCCCCTGCATGTGAGTAGACATGTTGGTGGTGGTTAACCATTTAAAGGTTCTTGCCTCTACTTATGCGTTTATGTAAAAGGAGGCATATGACATCGCTGGGTGAATCAGAGGCTTGCTCAAAGAAGGCCCCTGCTTGAGAGTCCTGGACTTTTTGACGGCGATAAGCGAGGAGCGGGGTTTGCGTGACCGTGGCTGCGGAATCATATCAGCGACCGCCCTCTCCCTTTTTGTGGCGGGGACCCGTATTGACACTACCCCATCGTCTTCTTCCTCGTCCACTGATGAAGCGCTCGAAAGCAAATTCTGCGGAAAAGAACCAGGAGGATCCGCAATGTCGTCATCATCATCATCATCAACACAGGTGACTTGGTCGTCCTGACTTTCTGCATCCAGAAGCTGCGGGCTACAAGCACGGGGCACTGCAAGGCGTTGCCGACCGCCCGGGATTTTGGCCGATTGACCGGCTGCCTTCACCTCCTCTGGTGGCCTCAGTAACTGGGCGTCAGAGCAGACTAAATCATCCTCTTGATTTTTTAAAACATGCCTTCTGACCCCAACCGCTTTTTTGTCATCAAAGAGGTCTTCAGAAAAATGGATTATCCACAGTGGTGGTACACGAGTTGACATTTGGGGCTTGCTTCATGTTGGACGGATGTGATGATGCTGATGACGACATTTGTGGCCGTGACTGGAGGACGAGGAGGGAAGACTGCTAGATGCTGGTTGAATTCAACAATGAAGGACAGATTGGCGACGATTTTCGTTACTTAGAATCACTGGGCTCTGAACAAGCGATGACACGCCTGACGGTCCTGCAACTGAGATCCGCTGGCATGCGTGTTGTTGCCAGCACTGGAAGGAGCACCTTCTCTCGTACCTCACCTCCATGTGCTACCCCCCTCCTTGCTCGCTTACCACCTGCATTTTGCTCCATGTTCAGAAATATAAAATTTGAGAAGGTATGGAATAGTTTTGGAAAGTCTCTTATTAAAAGACGGCAAATCACAGCTATTCTCAAATCCCTCTAATCAAAACAAAATTGCTGGATTCAAATTTAACTGCAAGGTGTCTATCAACAAATCCGGACTGGGCAAAAGTCCAAAAAACACGTATCTGTTATGTTTTGGTATAATACACGTATTTTTTGCACCTTTCAATTCACCTGTGGTGACTAAAAGAATTGCTGTTTTAAGATTTACGTGGATGCTGCGTCAATGAACAAAGCTGGGTGCGCAAAAGTCAAAAAACACGTAAGTGTGATGTTTTCGTACGATACACGGTATTTTTGGCAACAAACAACCGTGTGACTAAAAAGATTGTGGATTGAAATTTAAACTGCAAGGTGGAAATATAAAGGGACAGGGGGAAAGGGGGTTAAAATTGAAAATGAACCCCTATCGGAAATGTATATGATAATAAAAGTGGATTTCACCTAACAAAGAGACCTGCATTACTAGAAATATGTTATCCAATATAATTTCAGGTCCCCAATATCCAGGAAATATTTAATAAAAACTTTTAATAATAAATATATTCACTACAATGTCTCACAAAGTCTTGGTAAACTTTATCCAGTGTTTTTTTATAGGCTTGTCTGTGTTCGCCTGCGGGCCCCACCGCTCCCCCGTGACTTTTACAGGGGAGATGCTGCTTTAAATTCCCCTTGCTAACTACATAAAATTTTAAAATCTCTAATCTAAAAATTTGGGAAAGGGATACAGCTAATAGTAAGGTTTCTCTTTGCAGAATAGAAAATTTTCGCTGAGCTGTTTTGGGCCACAGGCAGAGCGCAGGTCCCTTTCCCCTTTAGACGTGAGAGACACTGAGGCTGAAACCCGGAAACGCTGTTCTATTAAAGAGGTCATGTGATTTTTCCAGCCAATTGCAACCAAAAAAAAAAACCCCAGTCATGACGTCGCCACATATTCACCCCGCTCTTTCGTAATCTGATTTGCTGGGCCCCCAAAATTTTAAGGGAAAGGCCGAAAATGGGGATCTTAAAGATGATGCTCAGATTTTAACCCTTTAAATTTTCGCATGATTGAAAATTTCGATCACCATAAAAACCTTGCCCATTTCAATTTTGGGCAATAAAAATCGTCAAAAAACACTTTACAGGATCAGATTATTCAGAGGACTGAAAAAAATTTAGTGGAAGGGGAAATTCGCAATGATCATCTTAATTTGGGGCTGGTGCGTTTATACCGCAATCCTTTTTTATCCCGTTCAAGCAAGAAAACATAGTTTCAGTTTTAAAATTTTTCAATAGGAACTTATGAATTTGACTATGAAAGAGTCAAAGAATAAATGGAACAATTTGACCAGGCTTGAAAGAAAGGCTATATGGACTTACGTAACCATCCAGACGTAACCATAAGGCAGGCACATAAAGGTGGCTCAGTGGTGGCCTTAAACACAGATTTATATATTCAGCTAAATGTGAACGTTCTGTCTGATTTTGGACTATAAAAAATTTTCCCGTTGTCCAACACAAAAAAAATTTTGATTGGGTTTTGGAAAATTTTAAAAAAAGGTTTTTGTGTGGGGGATTTTTTTAAAAAAAAGAAAATGATTTTCTGAATGTAAGCTATCCTGTACCGCCCATCTTTCATTCTATGCCTAAGTTGCACAAGATGCTGTTTCCACCACCGATGTGGCCCATCGTGGCTGGCATCGGTTCAATGCATTAAAACATATGTCAGTGGGTTGACTCTTTATTGCAGCCACTTATTCCTTTATGCCCAGGTTATTTTTATATAGTGGAGACTGTGGAGTGCAAACCTGGGTGTTCCTGGATTGTTTGTGACGTGGAATCTCTGTATTCTTGCTTTCCTCATAGCTTAGGCATTATTGCCATATCATATTTTTTAGAGAAATTTTCAGATTATTCTCAGGAACTAAGATATTTCCTTACTATAGTTTCGGTAGATCTGTTATCGCATTATTTTTCCATGTTGAATAATGACTTTTAATTGCAGAAAGTTGGTGCATCTATGGGAACGAATTTCTCCCCGTCATTTGCAAATGTTTTTGTTGCATGGTGGGAGGAGTCTAACCTCTTTTCCGCTGGTAATCCTTTTGTGTCGGACATTGTGTGGTACGGCCGCTATGTAGACGATATTGTTATAATTTGGTCTGGTGATGTTGTGGCCGTGCCCCACTTTGTCCGACACATAAATGGAAATGTCTGCAACTTTAAATTTACTGTTCATTGGCATCAGGAAAGTATTTTCTTTTTTAGATTTGTTTTTGCAGACAGACACTACATCTAGGTCTATTATCAGTACAACATATAGAAAAAGTGTGGCTGTTAATACTATTCTTAAAGCTACCTCATGCCATCCTATACATACAGTTCAATCTATACCCATTGACCAGTTGGTCCGTGCAAAAAGAAATTGTTCTACTGAAAGCCAATATCTAGCGGAGGAACTGCAAGTAGGTAAGCGCTTGCAAGATCGTGATTACCCTAATTGGATGTAACATCGCACTAAAGATATTATGAAGGTTAGACCCAGGAGTCATCTTCTAAACTATCAAAAATATGTTAAATCTGAAAATATACCAACTTTTACTATCTATAGTCAACAAGTACTTGCCTATATTAGAACAAGACACTATTCTGCGATCACTTTTGAAGAATGGATGCAGGTTTTCCACCAGGAAGGCATCTACTTTATGTAAATTATTTTCCCTTAGCTTAGTTCAGACTGCACATAATAGCCGTGACAATTGGCTATCATGTTGAGGCTTTTTCAAATGTTCCAATAAACGATGTTGTGTCTGTAAGTTTTTCCACAGCATTAGGGAGATCTCAGGAAATCTTAGTCCCAAACCTTGTCCTATAAAGCAGTTTATCAACTGCAATACAAACACAATCCAAGCGCAGCAGCACACTACTTTCGCTAAAAAACAATCAAAAAGAATATATTTTTGGAAAAACATTTCTGTAGTGTGCTGCTGATATTGGATTGTGTTTGTATGTTACTGCCTCACCAGAGTGCACCTGTGCTCACTTTTTTCAAAAAAGTTTTTTGGATGTACAAAACCAAATATTATTTTCTAGACTGTTTCTATGGGGGAGTGGCTGCCTGTTTTTTTTGCACTCCACCCACCTGCACAGACTTTTAAATCAATGTAGAGTACTTTATAGCTAGAGCCTTCTCTCCCTAAAGTGTGGAGGTCTAAACAGGCCCCAAGAGAGATAACGTTAGAGTAGGTTTCCACCTGTATTGAGGTCTCCTTGCTGACTGGGAGGGGGGCTTAAGCAGTTTTGATCAAAAATGTGAATTAAGAACCTCAAAGATTTTTCATGTATTCTAAGTAGCAGAAATGCTTTTCCAAAAAACTATGTTGTTTTTGATTGTTTTTAGTGCTAGTAGTGCTGCTAATATTGGATTGTGTTTGTATATTACTGTCACATAAGTGTGCACCTATGCTCATTTTTTTCAAAAAAGTTTTTCGGATGTACAGACCAAATATTGTTTTTTATCAACTGCAATATGACCTTTGTTGTCTATTGTATTTCATGTACTCAATGCAAAAAATCTTATGTAGGTTGCACCACAAGGAAATTAGAAGTCAGAATACAGGAGCATATTCGGGATGCAACTAATTTACACACAAACAATCCTTCTAAGGTTTCCAGACATTTTTATTATGAGTGATCTAGGTTATTTTAGATTCTCCACTATAGAAAGGGTCAATAGACCAATAAGAGGTGGAGATTGGAGGCGTGCTTTGTTGAAGAGAGAAGCGTTTTGGATTTTATGTTTGGACATTTCTCACCCAAAAGGTCTGAATTACAGATCTGATCTAGTATTATATTATCAAATATATATCAAGAATATATCAGGCTATAGTTTTAATTGAATCTAATCAGAACCATGACTAAGATCGCTTAGATCGAAATGCGTAGGTTTTGTCACCTTGATTATCACACCTTGCATATCATGTCCACGTTTTCTCTATTCTTTTTGTTTGTATTTTAAAAGAATTTTTGAAATAATAAAAACTTTTTATATTTTAGCACAGAGACCGGTGCGGATCTACTACATTTAACCCTCTTCTGGTTCTGTGGCTTCCTTAGGGCAATAATTCTAGCGTTTGATAGGAGCGGCTGAGTTCCCTGACTGAGTTCCCAACAACATCGATTATGACAAAGATGTCTGATTTATATATTTCCCCTTGTCCATACTACATTAGGTGTATTCAGTCCATGCTGTGCTTCAGAGACCGCTTAGCTACTTTTTCCCATTGTCCATACTACATTAGGTGTATTCAGTCCATGGTGCGCTTCAGAGAACGCTTGGCTACTTTTTCCCATTGTCCATACTACATTAGGTGTATTCAGTCCATGGTGCGCTTCAGAGACCGCTTGGCTACTTTTTCCCATTGTCCGTCCACCTTTCCTCTTAGAACATCTGTGTCAATTGAGTCTCTAACACCAAGCTGATCTCATTGAATCGCACATAATAAAATACCAACTGTGCAGGTGTTCAGGACAATATACTGCTGATCTGTAGTAAATACGAAACATGTAATACATAAAAGTTAGAGACAAACCAAGTAAAGACAAAAACATTGATCCTCAGAAGTCTATTGTTATTACTAATGGCTTACGCCATATCTGATGCAAGGAAGGGAAGAGGGTTTCTGTACTTTATTTGCTGTTGGGCCCTGCAGTGAAACAGTCTGCACTGAATAAGTTCTGTAACAAAGATGATTTAAAAGTTCAAGGTCAAGAATTTCAGTGCTAAGAAAATAGAAACCAGCTCCTTCTCCAAGCAAGGTCACCTCTATTTCACTACAACCTGATTCACTGAGTCCAAGGACAAATTCTCTAAACTAACAATAAAAAATGAACACTACACAGGTCCCACAGATAAGACACGTTCATGAGATACAGGAGTATGAGCAGGTGGATGTAGTATGGAACCAAGTACCAATTACTGTGGGACACACCCGGAAGATTTTACGGGCACAATAGATCTTAAAATCCCCTGAACCAGGAGAACATAATCCCATGAGAAAGAATCATAACAAAAGGGAGGAATTTCACAGCTCACCACAATGATCCGTTTTAGATAGCAAGTTGCAGATCCCACAAGGTGCTTGGGTTAAGCCCTTGGACAAAAGGGAGTCGGCAGAGAGACCAAGAAAAAAGGGTGTAATCCAGCACATCCAAAGGTAAAATTACAGAATGATTCAAAAAATGTCATATCAAATAGAAGGGGCTGCATAGACACCCAGCATATGGCTCAAAAACCGACACTAGGTACCCTGAATAAGGACCTAGGGTGATATGTATGATTTATGGCACTTAGATGACAATTTTTATGTCCATAAGAATAGTGCCGAATGTGCCTGAATCTATGAACCTGTTCTACTGCGGGTCATAGATTTAGCGCTATCTAGCTACAAAGCGACACTTATGGCTCAGGTAAACCCCTTGTAATGTGCTCTACCTGTTCCAGCAGTGATTTGCCGGACTGAAGCTATAAATATGTAGCTTCGTACGGTTGTAGTGCAACACGCCTCCTGCACGCCCCCCGATCTCAAGTGCATTAAAAAGTGCCACGGGTGCTCTGTAATGCACCTGATATTGGTGATCTAAAACTATAGTGAACGGGGCTGCACCTGATGTTGGGCTGAATAGACGTCAGACTTCTAGAGCAGCCCCGTTCATACATGTTGCCCCTAGTGTTCGAAACACACCAGTTTTTGAGCCACATGCTGGGTGTCTATAAAGCCCCTGCTTTTTGATACCATATTTTTGAATCATTATGAAACTACTTGATTTTTAGCTATTATCTCACGTTTAGGTGTGCTGTACTACACCTTTTTTCTTGAAGGAATCATAAGACATGAGAGGTTGTTATTGGTGATATTTGGGTTGAAATGAGAGGATGGCTTTGGTGAACTCAGAGTTGACATGAGAGGATGGTATGGTGACCTCAGAGTTGACATGAGAGGGTGGTATTGGTGATATTTTGGTTGACATGGGAGGATGGTAGGGATGACCCTGATGTTTACATAAGATGATGGTTTTGGTGACCTCAGGGCTGACATGAGAGGATGGTATCCATGACCTCAGGTTTGACATGACACAATGGTATTGGTGATATTTTGGGTTGACATTGGAGGATTGTATTTGTGACCCCAATGTTAACATGAGAGAATAGTATTGGTGATCTCCGGGTTGACATGAGAGGATGGTATTGGTGACCTCAGCATTGACATGAGAGGATGATATTGGTGATATTAGGGCTGACATGCGAGTATGGTATTGGTGACCTCAGGGTTGACATCAAAGGATGGTATTGGTGATCTCATAGTTGACATGAGAGGATGATATTGGTGATATTAGGGCTGACATGAGAGGATGGTATTGGTGACCTCAGCATTGACATGAGAGGATGATATTGGTGATATTAGGGCTGACATGCGAGGATGGTATTAGTGACCTCAGGGGTGACATGAGAGGATGGTATTGGTGACCTCAGGGGTGACATGAGAGGATGGTATTGGTGACCTCAGGGTTGACATGAGAGGATGGTATTAGTGACCTCAGCATTACCATGAGAGGATGGTAATGGTGATATTAGGGCTGACATGTGAGGATGGTATTAGTGACCTCAGGGTTGGCATGAGAGGATGGTAATAGTGACCTCAAGGTTGACATGAGAGGATGGTATTGGTGACCTCAGGGTTGACATGAGAGGATGGTATTGGTGACCTCAGGGTTGACATGAGAGGATGGTATTGGTGACCTCAGGGATGACATGAGAGGATGGTATTGGTGACCTCAGGGTTGACATGAGAGGATGGTATTGGTGACCTCAGGGTTGACATGAGAGGATGGTATCAGTGACTTCATGGTGCCATTGACTATTTTATCCATCCTGCCACACATATGTTCCAGTTACCATCTGATCCTGTCCCTATAGGATGATCACAGCACTCACCTTTTTTCTCTTTACAATTTCTTGTTTTTGTTTCAGAACCAAAGGAAGAAAATAATGTATGTGGAAGAGCAGCAGAAGAAGGGACGAGAAGATTCTCAACTGAAGAGAAACTCGACGACATCCGGAAAATACTCAGAAGTAAGCAGCCTGCCCATGAGTTTCTATGAGATTCTAGTCCAAAGAAAAAACAGAAACATGGCCATACTCACTGCTAGAAAAGCTAAGATGGGACTGAACACAGCACAGAGGCTACACAGGTCCCCATGCTATTAAAGAAAAATACCCAGGTGCAGCTGATGGGTGGTAACCCATACATCTCTCCACTGGGTGGACAGACAGCTGCACCTTAAATTGACATCTATTCACATAGCATGCAAAAAAGCCACAGTAGCATACTCCCAGTCCCATCTTAGCTTTTCTAGCAGTGAGATTCTAGTCCCCACTGCACATTGTAATATATTTTTCTTTTTTTTTCTCCTTCATTAAATCTAGATACATCTTGGTACCGCTTGGTAAGTATTGACTTCTCAAGTGTCTGTGTCCGGTAATGTTCCTGATCTCTGTGTCTACAACGTTTTCTAATAACCTGCATTTCATTGGCTGAATGTGCAGAATATTAAGATGTAGAAAAGCATTCCATTATATTTATGGCAGGATTCGATTTAATTTGCAGCAACCGTTTTATCAGCAGTGAAGCTGTTATTTAGGCACAGGGTCACCCAGGCTTCCAAGAAATGTACTGTGGTCCCTGCTGCCTCCTGTTGAAGAACTGGAAATCCTGTGTAAAATGTTGGTTCTGCTATTAGAATGGTGATCCACGTCACTTCCCTGCTGGATCTTTGTTTCCTCCGTGCCCTAGAGAAAGCGTTCCCGAGTATCTACTGTCCTACCGTGTATTCTGACCTCTGCCTACGTTTATCGACTCCGAACCTTTGCCGCCTGCCCTGACCTTGCCGCCTGTCCCCGACTACGCCTACGTCTCACGATTCTGTACCACGCTGACCCTTGGCCGCCATCGCAAGCAAGTCATGTCAGGGGTAGCGACCTGGTAGACTCCCGCCGCAGCAAGTCCATCCCGATTTGCGGCGGGCTCTGGTGAAAACCGGGACCGACTTAGATTCCGCTCCCTGGCGTGGCTTATACCATCGCTTGCATTGGTCCAGCGGATCCACTACCGAGTCCGTTACAGTAAGAGCCAGCCTTGGATCCCGCCAAGGTGCCTCTGCCAAGCATCACGGATCTTACGACGATTGTTTCGCAGCAGTCACAGCAAATCGCACAACAGGCACAGCAGTTGGGCCAGCTCTCCGCCATGATGCGTCAGCTCCTTGCATCCCAGCAACAGTCTCCGTCTCCGTCTGTGGCTCCATCTACATCAGCCGTTCCATTGGCCACCGTGGGACCCAAGCTTCGGCTCCCCTTACCCACCAGCTTTGCCAGGGATCCCAAGCTATGCCGGGGTTTTATTACCCAGTGCTCTATGCATGTGGAACTGATGGCGGATCAGTTTCCCTCGGAGAGGTCTAAGGTGGCCTTCGTAGTGAGTCCACTATCCGGGAAGGCCTTGGCTTGGGCAACTCCACAGAAACGACCCTGTGACTGCGAATCTACAGACCTTCCTCCAGGAATTCCGCACCGTCTTCGAGGAGCCAGCGTGTGCTTCCTCTGCTGAGACCGCCCTCTTGAGTCTTCGTCAGGGCGACTCCTCTGTAGGAGACTATGCGGTACAATTCCGTACCCTGGCTTCGGAGCTCACTTGGAATGATGCTGCCCTCTGCGCCACTTTCAAAAAGGGTCTGTCCAGTCTGGCAGTAAGAGACATCCCGTCCTTCCTGAGTGAATTAATTCATCTGGCAACTCATATCGATATAAGGTTCGCTGAGAGGCAGGAAGAGGTTCGTCAGGAAAGAGACTCTACACGCCCCCGTCGGCGGTTTCACCTGGCCCAGGTTTTCCAGCATTCTCCATTGCTACCCCCTCAAGCCTCTGAGGTGGAACCCATTCAAGTGGACCAAGCCCATTTATTGGAGCAGGAGCTGAACCGTCGTCGTGCAGAAAAGCTATGTCTCTACACCAGCCTGGACCATTTCTGCAGAAGCTGTCTGCTACATCCCCAGCGTCCGGGAAACACTCACACCTAGGTGCCGTAGGAGAGGCGGCCCTAGGTGCAGTTTCCCCCTCTCCACGTTTGATGATCCCCGTGGGGGGTGACTTCAGATGTGGTCCTTCGTTCCCCGGAGTTCGGGCTTTCCTGGACTCGGGTCTGCCGGGAACTTCATCCTTGCCTCTTTGGGTAACCCATACCGGGGTACCGTAGTCCGTCTGGAGAAGCCCTGCTTATTTCTTCGCCCAGGGGGGAGCTCCTCACTGATCCCATTCAGTATATAACCCGGGCCCGGTGACTCACCTTTGTGGGGCGCTACATAAGGAAAAGATCAGGTACCACGTTCTGTCCCGTGCTTCCTCGGCGATCCTCTTGGGGCTTCCCTGGCTGCAACGTCACGCCCCTACGCTTGATTGGAAGACAGGCGAGGTCCTGCGTTGGGGACCGGAATGCCAGAACCTTTGCTTGGACGTACCACGCCTACCAGTTCTCCGCACCCGCTTGTCAAGCCGTTCCAGCCTGCCGAAAGAGTACAAGGACTTTGGGGATGTATTCTCCGAGAAAGAGGCCGATACGCTGCCGCCCCATTGGCCTTATGACTGCCCTATTGACATCCTCCCAGGAACCAGTCCTCCCTGGGGAAGGGTCTACACGCTGTCCGTGCCGGAGACTCAGGCCATGTCATCCTACATTCAGGAGAACTTGCAGAAAGGATTTATTCATAAGTTCAGAAGAAGGATGGTTCCCTCCGCCATTGTATTGACTACAGGGGTCTAAATAAGATAACCGTTAAAAACCGCTACCCTCTCCCACTGATCTCTGAACTTTTTGACTGCCTCAAGGGGGCTAAGGTGTTTTCCAAATGGGACCTGCGAGGAGCCGATAACCACATCAGAATTCGGGAGAGGGACGAGTGGAAGACGGCGTTTAATACCCAGAGGACATTTTGAGTATCTCGTGATGCCCTTTGGGCTCTGTAACGCTCCAGCGGTGTTCCAAGAATTCGTCAACGATGTCTTCCCGGGGATCTCTTGTACACCTGCGTTTAGTTTTTGTACCTAGATGACATCCTAAATTTTTCTCCCTGATATTTCAGACTCACCGGGCACAAGTGGCCAGTTCTGCGACGTCTGCGCAGGAACCGACTGTACGCCAAGCTGGAGAATGTTTATTTCACAGACCAGCCTACCTTTCCTCAGGTACATAGCCCTCGGCTAAGGGCCTAAAAGATGGCCCAGCAAAACCTCTGCAGTGCTACAAGGCCCCGTCCTGTCGGTCTTCGGGCAATACAGCGCTTCCTGGGCTTCGCAAATTTTCCCCGACAATTTAAATTCCCCACTTCTCCACATTGGTGGCTCCTCACTAGGAAGAATGCGAATCCAAGATGTTGGCCTCCGGAGGCTGAGAAGGCATTTGTTAATCTAAAGACTGCCTTCTCCATTGCACCTGTCTTGGTCCAGCCTGATTCCGAGAGGCCGTTCTCCCTGGAGGTGGATGCATCTTCCGTGGGGGCAGGGGTGGTCCCGCACAGAAAGGCCCCAAAGGCAAGATTCCTCACATGGGGGTCCTTCTCAAAGACCTTTTCGCCGCAGAGCGGAACTATGCCTTTGGGGACCGGGAACCTTTGGCTATCAAGTTAGCCCTGGAGGAGTGGCGACATCTGCTGGAGGGGGCTTGTCATCCAAATTGACATTTTTTACGGACCACAAGAATTTATTGTATCTTCAGACGGCCCAACGTTTTAAAAACCCTCGCCAAGCCCGGTGGTTTCTTTTCTCACGTTTTGACTTTCGCATACATTTCGACTGCTGAGAAAAAGTCAAGGCTGAGCCCTCTCCCGTGCCTCGGAATGGTCGGTGAAGAAAACCCTATTTAAAACTTATTTTCTCCACGAACGCTTGGTTCACGTGGCTCCCGCAATCTCCAAAAAAATTCCTACGGGCAAGACTTACATTTCGTTGGCACTCAGAAAATAGATTCTGGAGTGAGGACATAGCTCCTTCTTGGCTGGCCATCCCAGAGCTCGGAAGTCTTACGCTTTGATCTCGCGGCACTACTGGTGGCCGACTCTTGGCACAAAGATGTCAAGGACTTCACCCTCGCCTGTGTCACTTGTGCTCGGAACAAGGTCCCCCACCACAGGCCCCCCAGGTCCTTTGCATCCAAATGCCCATGCCAGAAATCCTTGGACGCAATAGCTATGGATTTCGTCACAGACCTACCATTTCTCTGGGAATTCGGTCATCTGGGTGGTTACGGACCGGTTCTCAAAGATGTCCCACTTTGTGCCTCTCCCTGGCCTGCCAGCTGCCCCACAATTGGCTAGTCTTTTCTTTCGGCATAATTTTTTCCCGGGAAAATTTGGGTTACCTTCACACATTGTCTCCGACCGCGGTGTTCAATTTGTTTTTCCCCATTTTGTCGTGCACTATGCCCTGTCTGCAAGTCAAGTTGGACTTTTCATCGGGTATCACCCTCGCCATGGGCAGGTGGAGAGGGGTGAACCAGATTCTGGGGGAATACCTGCGTCACTTTGTATCCGGGCATCAGGGCAACTGGACCGAGCTGCTCCCTTGGGCCAAATTTTCTTATAACCATCGTGACTTGGATGCAGCTGGCGTCTCCCCATTCTTTGTAGTCTATGGCCGCCACCCGCACCCTCTCCCCCCTTCCCCTGCCCTCTGATTCGGATGTGCCTGTTGTCAATGACCAAGTTCGGGATATCAAGGCCATCTGGCAAGAGACGCGACGTTCTCTACTTCGGGCCTCTGCCCGCATGAAGACTCAGGCCGACAAAAGGAGAAGACCTGCCCCGACGTTCCTCCCAGGGGACCAAGTTTGGCTCTCCTCGAGGTATGTGCGCCTGAAGGTTCCCAGTCTTAAATTGGGTCCTCGCTTCCTCGGACCCTTCAAGGTTCTTCGGCAGGTGAACCCGGTGACATGCAAGCTCTGTTTGCCGCCATCTCTCCGGATCCAAAACACATTCCATGTAGCCCTCCTTAAGCCTCTGGTTCTGAACCGGTTCTCTCAAAAGAATGTGACGCCTTCCCCAGTAGCCGAATCTGCTGACATCTTCGAAGTAAAGGACATCTTGGCTATGAAGACTGTCAGAGGGAAACGATTCTTCCTTCTGGATAGGAGGGGCTTTGGACCCGAGGAGAGACCGTGGGAGCCAGAATCTAACATCCTGAATCGTGATCTCATCCTCAGATTTCTACAGCCTAAAAAGGTGGGGAGGTCTAAGGGGGGTGGGGGGGGGTTCTGTAACAGGTTGCGCTGCGATCCAGGTCCCCGGCGGGGATGGGTGGCGCCGTGGCCGTGCGCTGGCCGTGGTCGCACCCATCCCGTCCACTCACCTGACCTCGCTCCCGTCCGATCCTCGTCCCCTGCCGGCCGGAACGAGCATGCGCGCCCCCTAGCGCGCGCGCTCGTCCATGTAAGTTTAAAGGGACAGTGTGCCAGTAATTGGTTAATTACCGGGCGCTGTCTCTATATAGGTTTTGGATCCACGTCACTTTCCCCGCTGGATTTTTGTTACCTCCGTGCCCTAGAGAAAAGCGTTCCCGAGTAATCTACTCTCCTACCGTGTATTCTGACCTCTGCCTACGTTTATTCGACCCCCGAACCTTTGCCGCCTTGCCCTGACCTGCCGCCTGTCCCCGACTACGCCTACGTCTCACGATTCTGTACCACGCTCACCCTTGGCCGTCATCGCAAGCAAGTTCCGTCAGGGTAGCGACCTGGTAGACTCCCGCCCCCAGCAAGTCCATCCCGATTTGCGGCGGCCTCTGGTGAAAAAACCGGACCGACCTTAGATTCCGCTCCCTGGCGTGGCTTACGCCATCGCTTGCGGTGGTCCAGTGGATCCACTACCGAGTCCGTTACACTCGTTCTCGGCGTCCTCATAATATTCTCTGGACCTCGTACCTGGCGGGCAGTGAGTGGCAGGTGACCTCGGCCTCCTCAGAATATTCTCTGGGTCTTGTACCTGGCGGGCAGTGTGTGGCAGGTGACCTCGGTCTCCTCAGAATATTCTCTGGTCCTCGTATCTGGCAGGCAGTGTGTGACAGGTGACCTCGTTCTCCTCAGAATATTCTCTGGGCCTCGTACCTGATGGGCAGTGTATGCAGTTGACCTCGGTCTCCTCAGCATATTTCCTGGGCCTGGTCCCTGGCGGGCAATGTGTGACAGGTGACCTCGTTCTCCTCAGAATATCTCTGGCCTGTAAACCGGAGGGCATGTTGGCAGGGAAACCCGGCCTCCTCAGAAATTCTGTGGGCCTCGTACCTGGCCACCAGCGGTGGCAGGTGCCTCGACCTCCCAAAATATTATCTGGGCCTCGTACCTGCGGGCAGTGTGTGACAGTAACCTCGTCCCTCAGAATATTCTCTGGCCTTGTACCTGGGGCATGTGTGGCAGAGACCTCGGCCCCTCAAATATTTTGGCCCTTCCTGGGGGCAGTGTGTTAGGTGACCTCGCCCCTCAAATCTTGGCCCGTACCTGGCGGGGAGTGTGGCAGGTGACCCGTCCCCCCTCAGAATATTCCTACCCCCCT
>JAODAL010072821.1:0-14966 GCA_025379985.1 Phyllomedusa bahiana | reverse complement strand
GCCACAAAACGCCGGGTGATTTGGGATCGCATGATCGTTTTGTCACGCGCGGAGGGGGAAGAGGCATTATCCATAGTTCTCTTATGAGAGCTATTGAATTACAGTAATTACGGGGCGCATTTCTCGCATATTGAGCGCAATAAGCTGTGAAGTATACGCAGCAATTATGTCCAAAATGATCCGTGTGAGCATACCACTTAGATAAGATTTAACAACCAGGATGAACTATGTAAAAAAAGGCAGTCAGAAAAGGCAGTGTTGATGCTCTGCTGGGAAGACTTGGGGACTGCTGCATTTGGATTTTACTTCTTGACCATCTTCTGCCTAAACATTGTTGCATGTACATGGCAACTTTTTACTTAGGAATAGTTTTTGGGAAACATAACATGAATTTCAAGGGACTTTTTTTTTTACTTCAAATCACCAAACTCTTAATTTGGTTGAACATCAGTGAGATGTGCATGGAAGAAAGCAAATCCATTTCTTGGTGGCCCTATCTCACGACGTAAGGACTTGCTAAGGCTAGGTTTACACAGCAAATATCAAAATTCTTTCCAAAATCTGACAGGCATTTCACATTTGCAGGGACGCAGTCTCTTTGATGCTGATTTTGCATACCAAAAGCCGCAGTGGGTTTTGGATTTAGCCATCTGGTCCCATACATTGAATGTGGGGAATCCGATGGCAATTCGCTCGGTAATCTTGT
The DNA here is from genome assembly GCA_025379985.1 of Phyllomedusa bahiana. Lineage (NCBI taxonomy): Eukaryota > Metazoa > Chordata > Amphibia > Anura > Hylidae > Phyllomedusa > Phyllomedusa bahiana. Next base: position 14,260 of record JAODAL010072821.1, on the reverse strand, counting down.
GGAATATACAACATGTTGCATATTCCACACGATTTTAAAACCGATGGTAAAAAAATCCGTCGCTGTGATAGAACATCAGCACGGATTTTTTTTTATGTCTGTCTGTAAACAAATATAATTGTATGTCTATAAACAATATAAATCCGTTGGATTTCGGCGGATTCAAAATATTGATCCATCCCGAATCTATCCCACGGAATAACTGTGCTGTGTTAGTACGGGCCTGAGTGTAGGAAATGTATTATGACATCATACCTTAATGGGTCACAGCTAGAGATGGGCGAATCGATTCTAAACGAAGTGGGAATTCGTTTTAGAATTTCAGGCATAACTGGGTTCGGAACGAAGTCGAACTTTGGGGTATACTTCGGAGAGAACGAAGTGTGCTTTCATGATAAAATCGGCTCTGCCGAACAGCCACATGGGTCGTTAACATGGTGGCAAAGCACTTGGGAGGAAGAAGGGCATAGCCTGCATGACATGTGCAGAGATGAAGCCAATCAGAGGACCGCGGGATTCTGTGACGTCACCGGCACTTTAAAAGACCGAGCGCGGCCGCTGGGAGCTCACACTCCTCCACTGTACTGACAGGGAAGGTGCTGCTGCGGGTGTAGCTGCTTTCTAAAGAACTATTTTTCCACAGCGATTTTTGTGGGGTGTCTCAGCTCTGGTCTTCAGAGACTGTTCTATGAATGTTCTATTTCTGATTTTTTGGGGTATTGGTTCTGAAATCCAGTGATGGTTTCCACTGCGTGATATAACATTCAATATCCAAGTGGGATCTAAGCAGTTCCTGTTGGATCATTTAAAAGAAACAGCGTTTTTACAATACAAATTAAAATTCATTTTTGGCTCTAAATTCTATTGCGCCAATTTATCCAGGGGTTACATTAAGCGTTGTTTTGCTGCTGTGCTGACAAAAAAAATAAACCGTATTTTCAACGCCAAATTATATATTTTTTTTGGTAGCCTAATTCACAAGCCAAAGGTTATTTACAATTTTATCTATTGTTGTGTGGCGTAGCAAATACCGCCATTGTAAACGACTACAAGCTCACTAGTTTGTGGTGGTATCAATTTTCTATTGCGAAATTTTACATCAGGGGTTAATTAAGCGTTGTTTTTGTGGTTGCTGACAAAAATAACCGTCTTTTTCAAACGCCAAATATATATATTTTTTTGGTTAAGCCTAATTAACAGCAAAGGTTAATTACAATTTTTATCTTGTTGGAGTGGGCGTAGAAAATACAACAATGTAAACACGCTACAAAGCTACTTAGTTTGTGGTGGACTCAATTCTATTGCGCGAATTTACTCCAGGGGTTAATTAAGCGTTGTTTTGCTGGTGTGCATGACCAAAAATAAACCGTCTTTTTCAACGCCAAATTATATATATATTTTTTTTAGGTTAGCCTAATTCACAGCTACATGGTTAATTACAATTTTTATATTTGTTGTGTCGGCGTAGAAAATACGCCATTTAACATCACTACAAAGCTATAGTTTGTGGTGGTCAATTCTATTGCGCAATTTACATCCAGGGGTTAATTAAGCGTTGTTTTGCTGGTGTGCTGACAAATTAAACGTCTTTTTCAACGCCAATATATATATTTTTTTTGGTAGCCTAATCACAAGCAAAGGTTAATAACAATTTTAATCTCTTGTTGTTCGTGGCGTAGAAAATACGCCATTGTAATATCGCTTCAAAGCTACTAGTTTGTGGTGGGCTCAATTTCTATTGCGCAATTTACTCCAGGGGTCTAAATTAAGCGTTGTTTTGCTGAGTGTGCTGACAAAAATAAAACCGTCTTTTTCAACGACAAATATATATTTTTTTTTTGGTAGCCTAATTTCACAAGCAAAAGGTTAATTACAATTTTATCTCTTGTTGTGTGGAGTAGAAAATACGCATTGCTAACCGCTACAATGCTATAGTTTGTGGTGGCTCATTCTATTGCGCAATTTACATCAGGGGTTAATTAAAGCGTTGTTTTGATGGTGTGCTGACAAAAATAAACCGTCTTTCTTCAAAACGCCAAATATTATATATTTTTTTTGGTAGCCTAATTCAAAAGCAAAGGTTAATTAAAATTTAGCTCTTGTTGGTGGCCGTAGACATAATAACCATTGTAACACGCTACAAAGCTACTAGTTTGTGGTTGGCTCATATTCCTATTGCGCAATTTTACATCCGGGGTTAATTAAGCGTTGTTTTGCTGCGTGTGCTGACAAAAATAAAACCAGTCTTTTTTCAACGCCAAATATAATATATTTTTTGTTGTTAGCCTAAATTTCACAACAAAGGTTAATTACAATTTTATCTCTGTTGTGTGGCGTAGAAGAAAATACACCATTGTAACACGCTACAAAGCTACTAGTTTGTGGTTGGCTCAATTCTATTGCGCAATTTACATCCAGGGTTTATATTAAGCTGATGTTTTGCTGCTGTGCTTGACAAAAAATAAATCCGTTCTTTTTCAACACCGAAATATATACATTTTTCTTGTAGAATAATTCACAAGCGAAGGTTAATTAAGCCTGTTTGGCTTTTCACATTTAGTTAATCAAACAGTGCTTGTAAAACGACACCCACTACAAAGTAAAAATTTTTCCTGGCCATTTGTGGAGCGCAATTTCATATCCAAGGGTTACCCATGCTTGTTTACTGGTTCATTTTGGACGTCAAAAAACAGGTGTATATTTATCCATATACAGATAGCTTCATCAAAACAGTGTCTGTACATTTTGAACAAACAGTTGTCAGACAGAGAGGTGGCAGGCTCGCAAACTGCGAGTGGCAAGTGGCACAAACATTTCTGAACGGGGCCCACGGGTGACAGCACAGCAAGGGACGTCGCTCTGGCAGGGGGTCACCTCGGTGTAGTAGGGCCACAAACTGCCGCTTGGTCATCTAGCGGCCGGGTGTTTTTGTTCATCAAACCAAGGAGGTTCTTGATTGGCTTTGACTAGGGATCATCCTCTGTCCTCCCAGATGAATCTGACAATACCGACAAGGGAGTCGGTGGGGAACCTCAGACACAACACTTAGTTGGCATGGCCCGGGAGCGGGCTCAGCGCCCTCAAACCTGTTCCTCAGCCCACCGCTCTGTCCATCCAGTTCCTCAGCCAGGGATTACTATGTGGATCTGGGCTCAGCGCCACTATATAGCGAGGATGAACAATTTGGATGAGGGCAGCTGCAGCTACTTGCAGCGAAAAGAAAATGGGGCCAAATACCCAGTTCTCTGCAAGTCAGGCGGCAAAGTATAGATGTGGAGTGTGGCATGGGAGTTCAGTGTGGTGAGAGGTCAGCATCGGCTTACCAAGACCGGTGATGAGGACAGTGTCGACGATGAAACACAAAATAGATGATGATGTAGCCCGACCGCACTGGAGCCGCGAGTTGAAGCAGGGCTTCATCATCGTCAGGATGAAGAGGGCGTCAGCTTTCGGCGATCAGGCAGAAGCGGCGCAGCCAGCAAGTGGGTTGTGTGGCCGTGTGTCTGCGGGTTAGCAGGCATGTGTGAGGTCGGAGCCAAGCCGGGACACGGGGTAGAAAGAAAACCCGCTTCAGCAAGGTCAAAGACAGTAGCGGAACAGGGGCTCAGCGAGAGGCCCAGCGCGGCAGAGTAGTTCACTCAGTGCGGGAGCGTTGGCGGGAAAAATCAGTACTCGGCGGCTGTGGCAGTTCTTTGCTAAGGGACAACCGGAGGAGGCCTGAATATGGGTATATGTAGAATCTGGGGGCAGGAAAGTGAAGCGTGGCCAGGGAGCTATGTTGGCACAACGGCCCTGCGGTTCAACACATGCAGCGTCCACCATCCGGTGGCCTGGGAGAAGAAAACGTGGCCTCAGATGTGGTGGGTTCCTTCATGCGCTGCAGCAGCAGCCAGCGGCCAGCTGGCACGCATGCCATTTAGCCAGTCAAGGCTCAACTCACCTCTGCAGAAGGCAGCTGTTTCTCTTTTGACATCCTCTCCGGTCCAGATGCTCCTGCTCTCGTATCATGGCGCCAGCAGTCGTTCAGAGAGGCGATTGTAAAGAGACAACAGTATGCGTCCAAACATCATAAGGTGCAGCAGCTGACCGTTGCTCCTGTCCAAAGTCTGTTGGTACCTGCAGTCCCTCCCTTTCCAAATGGTGGACTCTGCACCATTCAGAGAACTTACTGGCTTGTGTCCGAGACGAGATGGAGAGTTCCAAGCCGTAATTTCTTTCCAAAAAGGAAGTACCAGCACTTCATAAATATGCTACGAAACAGAAGTGGGACAGTCCTTGAGCGTATCGGTTTGTTCCAAGGTACACGGCAGCTGGCGGGGTCGTCTGGAGCTGTAACTACGGTCAGGGCCAGTACATGTCATTTACGGCCCCACTGGCGTGATGTGTTCTGCCCAGGCACAACAACAACTTGGACAGGAAGACGCCGCTTCTTCCTCCTCGTTGTCAAAACTGGCTGCTCCTGCGCCAATGTCCGCCTCCTTCCTCCTCCACCACCCACCCCATCTCATGACTCAACAAGTACTGCTCAATCTTTCCACATGTGTAGGGCACAGCGGTGTCACGCAGTTCTACACATAGCTCTGCCTCGGCAACGAAGTCCACCACAGGGGGGGGAGGACTGCTCCGCGTCATGCAGCAAGAATCGATGTGTGGCTTTCTCCGCGCCAACTGCAAATCGGAACCATGGGTGAAGGACATGGGAGGTACATGGTGTACGGGCATGCACCGTGGAGGGATGGCTCCATGCGCCCTGCATGGCGCATGTGTTCAATCTGGTTGTACAAAGTTCCTGAAAGTATTTCCACCGATCTTCAGAAACATTCTGAAAATGGCCCAGGAAACTGTGCATGCACTTTAATCCATTTCGTACAAAGCCAGGAAAGACACCCTCCTCGGAGTTTGCCGCCGGCAGTACGGCCCTCCCCCTACTACTCTCCTGATATGCGGATGTTTCCACCCGCTGGATTTCCAGGCCTGCACAGGTTGGACCGACCTGTATGAACAGAGAAAAGGCATTTAACGATTTTTTGTGATCCAGGCAGACAGAAGTACTCCCCTGTGTAACTTTGATGGTCAGCCAGTGGCAGCCATGCGTGACACCTGCCGTTTGTTGAGGCCATTCGTGGAGGCCACAGTTATTTGTCAGTCGCCGGACTAGGGGATGAATAAGTCATTCCACTGCTTCATGTCCTGGAAAGATGCTGAAAAATTGTCTGGGCAGGGGATGGGAGAGGGGTGGGCGACTACATCTCGTGGCCACATGAGTCCGGTGGGGACTGAAAATGGAGGAGGAGGAGGAGGAGGACATTGGAGCAGAAGCAATTGTCTGGTGAAATGAGTGGATTTTCTACCCAGGTGACAGAGAGGAGGAGCAGGAGCAGCTGGAGGAGGTGGTTTGGGGATGAGGAAGGACGAGGCAGTGACTCCCAAGCACCCTGGCAGTATACAGTGGAAATGGAGGCAGGGAGCCCCTCGGAGTCACTTGTGCAGATGTCCCGCAGCATGCTTATTTGCCTGGCTAGTGACAGCCGAATTAGTCAGCATCGCAGAGGGAGGACTGCTGGCTCTCCCCCCTATTGGACCCTCGCTACGGTTTCCCAAAAAGGGAGCCTTTTTCCCGCTTTTTGAGAGGGGAAAACAAACTCAAATACTATAGGGAAATCCTCCGTAATCAGTTGGCCGCTGCCTATGTGCGGCATTTGTCCCTCCTCTGACAGGTTGACCGGGGGGTTCCTCAGCGCTCACGTACTACTGCGCGGCTGCTGGGGGGGAAAGGGGGGGGGGTAGGAGCAGTACAGCTCCATCAGCAGTAACTAAGTCTGGAAGTCACTAATGAGCAGCTTCCTTCACCCGCCTAGTGAGGAGGGCAGTCACCAGCAGCAGCAGCAGCAGGACATGGAGCATTCCCTGAACCAACAGGTTGTGGGCCTATTGGACAGCACTCTGCACCCCCAGTTAGAAGTCCGCTGGACTACTGGGCAGCCAAACTGGATGTGGTGGCCCCCCAAAATTGCCGAGTTTGCAGTGGAGAAGCTGTCATGCCGGCCCGTAGTGTGGCTCAGAGCGGGTGTTCAGTGCGGCGGGGGCCATCGTTACCCCAAGGAGAACCCGCTTGTCCACGGGAAATGTTGAACGACTGACCTTTGTCAAGATGAATCAGGCGTGGGATCGGGCCAGGATTTCCACACACCAATGCCTTAGGCGTCAGTTGGGTTCAAAACTACCTGCCAGCCACTATTCTGATGCCGGGCCCCGCCTGTGCACACATCTGCGGGTAGTTTCTCATCTGCAACCGTCTTTTCCAGGGAATGGTTATTGCCAAAAACCCTCAACACTCTGTCATTGTGCCACTCTATGTGCTCATGCTGCTGCTGCTGTTGCTGTGCCGTGACATCCCACACTGTGTCATTGTGCCACTCTGCGGGCCTGGTAATGTTTTGCACTCAGATCTCATTGTGCCACTCTCAGACTCTGCTGTTGGTCCTGTACATCACATCCACTCTCTGTCCATTGTGCACTGCCTGACCTCATGCCTGCTGCCGCCCAGTGACCTCCGCTTCAAGTCATTGTGCAGCTCCTGTGGCTTAAGAATATTTTGCCCCTGCAGAATGTCATTGTGCACTCTCTGTCCTTCATGCTTGCTGCTGTGACTTGTCGTGCCCTCCCCACACTGCGTGTCTTGTGCCCTGTCTGACCTCATGCTGCTGCCGGGCTGCTGGCGTGCCCTCCTCACTGTGGCCTACTCCTGTTTTTGCCACCTCCAGATTTGTCATGTGCCACTGTCTGACCTACTTGTGCTGATGTGCTAGCTGCCGTGCCCTCCACACTGTGTCATTGTTGCCACTGTGCTGACCTTATGCTGCTGCTGTTGATTCCTGCCTTGCCCTCCACATCTGTCGTATTGTACCATCTTTGGGCCTAATCCTTTTTTGGCCAGCTCCAGGAACTTTGTCATTGGTGCCACTGCCTGACCTCATGCTGCGGCACAGTTGACCTCCACACTGTGTCATCTGTGCCACTCTGCGGCCTGGTACTGTTTTGCCACTTCCAGATTGTCATTGTGCACTGTCTGACCTCATGCTGCTGTGGCTGCCGCCGTCACTCCACACTCTGTCACTATGGTTGCCACTGAGCTCTCCGTTTGTTTTTTTCCAGCTTTTGCTGCCATGACTTTAATCGTGCTACGTTCTGCTTCAGTTTTTTGGTCAGTTATGCCCCATAAGTGCCCAGGCATTTAATAGTGATGAAAGCGAATTCTAAGAGCGGCGGCTGTCATGTGCAGGTCATACTAAAACTCAACATTGTATGAGACCAACCACGCTCCCTCATGCATATTTAAGTCATGGCACAACGTTCTACAGCCCTGCAGCTCTGGGCAGCTGGAAATAGCTTTTTTTAACGTTGATTAGTTGCCGAAGTAATTAGGACCCGAATACGAATTTTGTCGGAAATTCGGCGAAGTGATGCCGAAACCGTATTTTTGAGAAATTCGCCCATCTCTAATAGCGGTATTTGTGGGTTGGGATAATTTATATACACAGATTCTGGTACAGGTTATTGTGTCCTGTTTGTCTGAATAGAACACAAGTTTAGCTAAACACACTTTACACCACTGAATACCTGGACCTGGATGTGCACTAGGCAACCATGCCTTGTGTAAATGTCACTATGAACAGCATTTCCAGTTATAACACTTTTAGTTAACAGGATCACAATTAATGATAAATGTGTTTTGTTGTTGATATCTTTTATTTACACTTGCCAACTATCATTGTGACTGCTTGCAAGTGAGCAAATCTTGAAGATAATTGGCACGTGTGAATTTGTCTTAAATGGGGGGAGAGAGGATTTGAGGCTTAGTGCCTAGGGCAGCATAAACTGTAAATACGGCCCTGCCTACTTCCACAACCTGTTTTCACCCAGACTTTGGAAAGTCAGCTCCACTTCATTACTAATTTACCAGTGGCTTAGGGAACCTTTTTTATAAATAGTGGTAGAAAGATTTTGAAATATTGCAATTTTGTTCCTCTGCAATGTTTGCCATCCACTCTTTAGTTGGACAAAGCATCCTTTTTAAGCAATCTTCCTTCTCTGCTGCCTCCCTCACTATAATATTTTAGATTGAGAGGTTTAATTTGTATCCAGGCTTGGGAGTTCTTTTGGTAGACTTCTAGATGTGTATCTGAATTCACCCTTTGGCTACAATCCCCATGCAAAAGAACAGACTGGAAGGATCAATAAGTCTGTTTTTTGTTGCTCTTATATAGCAATGTGCACCAAGACAATGGGGTCTATATTCACCTAGGGAAGATAAAGAGTCATCAAACACTGAAAAAGATAACTCATTTGGTCTGATCTATGGCACTATGCCAGTCTCAAAGAAAATCTTTAAATATTATGAACAGGGGGAGAAAATAACAATTAAGTTCTAAAAGAATGTTTGGGTGTAATAAATCTGATTCTTATTTATTTTAATGCACCATAGACTATATCTACATCCAACCAGCTAAATGTTCAGTACAGGCATCACCTACTTATTTTTTATATACATGAAAGAAAAAACAGATGGGCACCACCTCCAACTTGAACCTCCAGTGCACATCAAATTATAAAGTAACAAGACAAGAAGAAATGCTCAAGATATATAATGCAATGCAACTGAGCTTGAAAAAAGTATACAAATTGGTTAATTCCAAGCAAAACACATCTCCAGGAAATGTAAAACATTTAAAAGCTCTAAAAATGACACAAGGTATGCAACACAATGTTTCCAGCCAAAATAAGTGCATAAGTGGAACAAACCAACCCCTTGAACTAAAGAACTAAACTCAAATCATCAACTCCCCATTAACATTAGTTAGGGGTCCTATAAAGTTACTTTGTTGGTCAGTAACTACAATGTAATAGTACTGTTACAAAATAAAACCCTTTTTTCGTTTGCAAAAATGAATGTCTTGTCACATCATATCCTGACACTGGTTTCATTAATTTATATTATTTAATTTAAAATTAATTTTAGATTATATTAATTTTAAATACATTTTATATTAGCAGAAATGCTGTTCCAAAAATTCTTATGTCCTCTTTGACTGTTGTTTAGTGTTTCTAGAGTGCTACTGATATTGTATTGTATTTGCATAGCTTTTGCTGCCATAACACTGTGCACCTATGTGTTTATTCTTCAAAACGGATGTTCTAACCAGATTTTGTATTTTGACTGTTTGTATGGGGAAGTGGTAGTCCTCAGCTTGGATTATGCACTCCGCCAACTGCACAGGTTTTTTAATCAGATCAGGTGTCACGTCAAGAGAGGAACAGTGAGCCCTGACTGGAACCTAGTCTACTGTCCCTGCCTACTTGACGTGCTGCCCTAGGCGGAAGATGCCAACTGGGCAACAGTCCCTGCGCTGCTAGAGTGCTGGGGCCATCTGAAGGAAGAAAGGTCAAACAGTCCGGGTCAAACACAAATCAGGAATGCCAAGCCACAAATCAGAACCAGAGAGAAAACGTAAACAAGCGAGGTCTGGTAGATGGATAAGCAAACAACAACTACACGCACAGGTAATGAAGGCAGCCAGGAGAATATAATAGGTACTACACTCAGCCTGCAGGGAATTTAAATGTGATTCCCGGACACCACCCCTTTAGCTGATTGGAGCGGTCTCCGGGTCCTTCCATTGCCTGGTGTGACACGCCCCCTGTCCAGAGTGGCTGGGCCTCTGTCACTCACAGAGCTGCCAGCAGATTGTCTATCCGGGTGGGGTCGCAAATCAGCTGCTGCAGACTGTTGCTCCCTGCAGGCTGAGCACCGCCTAGCCCTGACATCAGGTTTATAGCAGGAACCTTCTAACCCTGAAGTGTGGAGGTCTGAACAGACACCTAGAGAGGTAGCATGTAGCGTAGATTCCCACCTGAACTGGGGTCACCTTGCCGCGGTAGGTGGTTATTTACAGTTTTGATCAAAAATGTACAGTAAGAACCTCAAATTTTTTCATATATTTTATATTACCAGAAATGCTGTTCTTTTGTCCTCTTTGACTGTTTTTTAGTGTTTCTAGAGTGCTACTGATATTGTATTGTGTAAATACATTTTATAAGTGATAATTTTATATTTTTGGGAAATTATATATCTTATTAAATTTATATAATTATATTTTTTATAGTTTGATAATTATCATAAATTACTTTTTATTATTTTACTGGTATAAGTTGAGAAAAAAGGAATTTTTTTTTGTCCTAATGGCAAATCTAGTTCCATTCTCGCCATAAGAATGAAAATGACCAATTCATGCATGTCGCTTTGAGACTTTATAACCAATTTTAGACCAAGTGTGTAGATCTTTTGTAGATCTCTTGAAACATTTACATCTCCTTATTGCCCAATTCTCAAATTGGCCTGTGTTTGTGATGCAACATTGACACTAATATTCTTGAACTTGTAACTTAAAGTGGTATGTCCAGGATTAGAAAAGCATGGCTGCTTTCTTTTGAAATAGCACTCACTTTGTCTCAGGATGTTTATAGTTTTACAGCTTAGCCCTATTCACTTCAATAAAGCTGAGCTGCAATACCAGACACATCCTGTGAGGGAGGTATTGTTATTTTTAAAGAAAGCAACCAATCCTGGACAACCCTTTTAAAGTCTTCTCCTTTTTATTTTATATGGAATATTATTTAATATTATATTTCATATATAATATAGTTGTACACTACTAAGTACCTCCAAAAATATGTTACAAATATAAAATAAATCTATTCTTTCATAAATAGATTCCCATTGCTTGTTCCTTAAAAGCAAACATGTAATCAGTTCTGTTGGAATGTACAATATATGTTTCAGAAAAAGCAATCCGATTCCCATTACCAGGAGTATTTCATTTAATTAAATAATCCATTCCATTGTCTATCGATAATATATGCATAAAAAGTATGAACCTATCATTTTCTGTGAGACAATTTTAATGTAAGCTGCAGAAAATAGCACTGAAACGACCTTCAGATAATTTGAAACAAAGGCAGTAAAGCAAATTAATGTGTACAATCTCATATAAGGAAACTGATCTTCGAATACGTTGTTTTTGCATCTTTCCTTTATTATTACTTCTACATTGAATACACAATGTTTGAATACAAAACTGAGATGAAATCATTATGAAAGAACAATACAGTACAATATTGTAATTTTCATACCCTGTGCTAGCCAAATCAAATGTTACCCCTCCCTGATATGTGATGTACATGTATGTCATCATGTCAGGCAGTAGAAGAGTGAAGAAATCAGGTGATACTTTTTAGAGGCTAACTGAATGTATTTGATGGTAAGTTTTTGAGAGTACTAGCTCTCTTCATCAGACATGATGTTATATAAGAGGCTGAAAATTCATAGACTTTTTATACACATAAGTCTGTGAATTTTCAGTTTCTTGTATAACATCATGTCTTGCGAAGAGAGCTAGTACTCTCGAAAGCTCACTATCAAATACACTCAGCCTCCTGAAAGTTATCCTCAGATTTCTTCACCCTTCTACTGCATTCTATGGCTAACATGGTGCAACATTATACTACCAGCATCATGTCAGACAATGAGTCTGGAGCAAGATCAGGGCCTGAGGTCACTCCATACTTAGTTAATCCAGCTGTTTATTACAGTTAACAGCCACTAGCAGCAACCATGGCATTTAAGCCAATAGAGAAGGAAGCGGGATCCCCATGACAAAACCCAGCTGGTGGTATGGAAGCTGGATATTTAGTGAAGCCCCGCAGGTCTGCTATCTCAGGGCTCCTATTTAACCTTGAGAGAAGGAGGGTCTTATACTGTCTTATACTGTAGGAGTGCAGTAAAATTAAATTATGATACAAACATGTTTGAGTGTATTACGAAAGTGATAAATAATTCACATATTCAAGTCCCCTAGGAAGATAAAAAAGCAAAATAAAACAAAAAAAAAATAAAATCATTTTTCATTTATCACATGATGCAGATGTAGCAAAGCTTAACTTGACAATTATTGAGTAATGATAGAGGGGCAGAAAATGTAATCTCAACTTTTTCAATAAAGTATTTAAATTTAAACAAAAGGAGAATAGTCATACTCACAGAACCACATATCCACGGATGTAACAATAGACATAGTAGATATAGCAGCTGTTGCGGGGCTTTTTAATTCTCCTATCAATAGGTGGCCCTTCTGTTTTGTTATGGAACTTTATAAATTCTAGCTACACCCCTGCATATATTCCACAGCATAAACTTTTTAGAAACCATTATGGCCTCCTGAAGACCCCACTTTAATTTATTTTACCTATTTTATTGTTTATAACCTCAAAATGTACACAATTACATGTATGAATAGATTAGCAAGCTTTTATATGACCGCACAATTACACTAAATCCTTGAGGCAACATGTTCCATATACTGATTCCTGCCTAGAGGGTTTACCCCTAATCTGGAAACCTGGAAGACAGATTTAAATTTGCTCTATAGATTTGAGACACTATTGTTATTGTGTGGTGGGGGTAGGTGGGCACATTCACAATGTTTTTTCACACTCTTTCATATTTCAACAAACTCAAAATGTTTGACAATACAGCCCAAAACAGCTGCAATAACTTGAACTTTAAAAGGGGTCTAATGAGTGTTTATTATTTAAGGTTTAGTAACAGGCTCAACACTACAGTCGGACACTATGCTACTTGAGAACTACAAACACCCACTGACATGCTTAGTCATCATTCAGATTGTGAATGCTCCTTTCCTGGGACAATTGAGTGCCAAGTTATTAAAGGGATATTCCTATTTTATAAAGTGATGGTATCTCAAATATATGGCATTGTTTTACAGTTGTTATGGGTCCAACAGCGCTGTATTCACCAAAGCAACACTGTAACACCATCATAATCGTGAATGCTGAAGATCCCCAAAGATAGCATTTTTAAAAGGTATGTTATCAATTTTACAATGGGCGTAACCCTTTAACCCCTAACCACCGCAGACAGTTTTGACCTCCATGACAAAGCCCCATTTTGAAACCTGACATGTCATTTTTTTATGTGAGGGGCCCTTGCTTGAGACAGAATTTAATGGGGGCCAATTTTAAACAGAGAAAAAGGTTTCCCAGATGGGAAAAACCCTTTATTTGAGGCAGGTACTCTATATTATAGGTTGAAGGTGTAGTCATATTTCCACATAGGGTCGTGTGGGGAAAAGTTTTCCCAAAATTGCCCCTGATCCCTTTTGGGAACTCCACTATTTATGAAACCCCAAACAACCCTTTATTCAACCCCGGTAAGACTCCAATCTCTCTTACATATTTCACATGCAACCTATAAAATCATCATTTTTTATATTTCTGGTGATTTTGTGGGATGATTTTTCCAATCAGCTCTAGATTATTCCAGTTTTTAAGAGATAAGTTTCTCTTTTTATAAATAATTAAAGGTCATTTTTCATTTAGCATTACCCTCCATAGACTTCTTGTTATAATCACTTTGTGAGAATAACTTTTTGATACTTTTTCCCTTTCCCGTAAATTTGAGAATGTTTTTTTTCAGACTAGTGATGAGCGATTACGTTGATATCGTCATCGGGGCATAGTCGATATCGGCAATTGTCAATAAAATATCCGATACGTAATAGATTATCGCCGATACCATTAAAGTCTATGGAGAGGAACAACACCTTATTTTACCCCAAACAGGGGTGGGGAAGCTGGGGTCAACTCCCAACAGCAAATGGATACGTGTACATCTTAGGGGAAAACACTTTGGTTATAAAAGCCAAGAAAAAACTCACAGACCATTCACTATCCTTCTTTCACCACGCAAACCCCTTTAAACCTCATGACCCCAAAAAAAAAAGTGCCAAAACGTATGATTTGAAACCCTCATTTTTTGAATGGACATTGAAAATCCCTGTCCTAACACCGACCCCAAACCGCATGACCCCAGATTAAAAAGTCCGGGAAAAAAAGGGCTTTTTAACCACCATTTTGTTACAACATTGACTATACCTGTCCGGACCGCAGTATGACCAAACCTGTCTGACCCCCCCAAATTAAAAAGGGCCGGGAAAAGGGGTCTTTTAACCATCATTTTAGTTTAACTGGACATTGACTAACCCGTCCTGGCCCCCAGTATGACCATTAAACCTGTCTGACCCCCCAAATTAAAAAATCCCGGGAAAGGAGCTTAACCACCCTTTTATTTTAACTGGACATTGACTATACCTGTCCTGGGGGCCCGCATGGCCCCCCAAAACCC
>JAODAL010072820.1:0-14966 GCA_025379985.1 Phyllomedusa bahiana | reverse complement strand
TTTTGGCACCTATCACCCGGTGCTGACTACAAAATTGATGGATTCTAATATAACTGCAAGGTGGCTATATCCACAAAGCTGGAATGGGCAAAATTGAAAAAGAACACCCATCTGAAATGTATACTGATAATAAAAGTGGAGTTTTTCACCTAACAAAGAGACCTGCAGTTACTAGAAAAGATGTGTATCCTAATATAAGTTCAGGCTGCCCAATATCCAGGAAATATTTCAATAGAAAAACTGTTAATAATAAAGCTATTGCAGTGCAATGTCTACACTAAGTCTTGGTGAACTTTAGCCAGTATTTTTTATAGAGCTTGTCTGTGTTCGCCTGCGGGCCCCCCCCCCTCTCAACGCCCCCTGACTTTACAGCGGTAGTTGCTCCTTTAAAATTCTCTACCTAACTACATAAAATCTTCCAATCTCTGATCTAACTAAGTAGTAAGGATCACAGCTAACAGTAGAGCTTTCTCTGTGAAGAAATAGAATAATTTCGATGAGCTGTTTGGACACAGACAGAGCGCACGACCTACTGCTATGAGACGCTGAGAGACACTGATCATGAACAGGAACGGCTGTTCTATGTAAAACAAGGTCATGTGATTTTTCCAGCCAATCGCAACCATACACATCCCAGTCATGACGTCGCACACACATCTCACCCTGCTCTATTCTGTACGCTGATTTGCTGGCCGCCAAAATGACAGGAAGCGCCGAAAAATGGCGCGATCTTAATAGATGATGCACAGATTTTGACCTAAATTATCGCATGATCTAAAAATTTCAATCAACATAAAAACTGTGCCGATTTCAACTTTGTTGATAATAATCGCTCAACACTACTCATTAAGGGTTTTCTAGTTTATAAAGAGGGGATATTTCTGATTCAGATTTGTACATCTGCCTGTGGGAAAGCAAGAGTAAATGATGACATCTAATGACCTAGTTTCCACAAAGGTTCCACATGGAAACAATGTCAGGCAGCAAAACCTTGGTGAATGTCATTGCATACAAAGTGAGGATATGTTGCAGAAATCCGAGAGTATTGTCTCAGACTTCTGCCATGGATTCACAAAAGACTTTTTCATTGAAAAAATCCATCATAGTGCAGGGCCTATACAAAATAGGCAATGCTCTGTGAGCTAAACAGCCTGAACTCTGTGCAGCTGCTGCTTATGTATTTAGTGAGGTCTATCTAGATGGCCGGGATGTATGTTCACAAATCTTTGCCTGCTCATAATACATCTCCTTTCAGGAAGCTCTCTGATTTTCTGAGGTAAGTGTGGCTCACAGCCACAGATCTCTTCGCTGAACACCAGACATTCTTCAAATGACCTTTTCTTTTTCAAGTCAATATTTGTCCTTAAAAGATGATAGCTTCAGGGCTGTACCTGACATTTGCACTTACTGAATCTTATTACAAAGTGATGGTGATCTGTCTTACTGTATATTACAGAGCATCCTACAGTGTTCAAGCTGCGGAACCATTACACAGTCAATCCCTGGGTTACAAACAAGTTAGGTTTGTTCTTAAACTGAATTTGCATGTAAATAAGAACAGGTCAATTTTTAAGTAATGCCAGATTTGGATATTATAGGGAAGGGTTAACACGCCTGTAATATTTGTTTTGCGGTTTCTGCCCTTGTTCAAAAGATATTACCTCACTTTCTATCCCTCAAAGAAATAATATTGGTCCTCCACACCTTAGTTATGTGAGTCTGTGGGGGCTCAGTGGGAGGATTTTCATTCCAGTATAAGGCTTGAGGTAAAATGCACTGTACAGATCACTTATAGTTAGCTGAGAGCTGACCATGCATGAGATTGAGGAGGGTGGCACTTGTGGTCTTCCTTCCATTCAATTCTATGGGAGTTTCAAATATAGCCGTGTGAGTGTGTTTAAATCCACAATACACATTTAGTCTTAAATTCATGAAATGTATAGCATGTTTTTATATAGTAACTCTCCATGGTGCAACCATCAAGTGAGTCCTGTAAGTCCAGGTATATTGTACATGTGATGTTTCAGCCCAAATTGGCCTTCTTAGCCCTCATTCACACGGCTTATTTGGGCGCGGATTGGAGCCGTACTGCGCGCCGTATTTGCGCTGCAGTACGGCTCCAATCCGTCCCAGTAACTACGGTAATCCACAGTTCTCATACAGAACTATGGATTCCGTCTCTTCTCCCGGCTCGGCGAACTTGCCGAGCGGGGAGAAAGTGACATGTGAATTATTTATGGCGCGTACGCGCCGTAGATAATGATAGTCTATGGGGCCGGCGAGCTGCCGGCCTCCCGTCCCACCCCGCTGCACGGCTGCCGGCGTAATTGCGTGGCCCCGCAATCACGCCGGCAATAAGCCGTGTGAACCAGCCCTAACAGTCACAGCTGGAGAAAGACAGTCTGGTGGCAAAAAGGGCAAAAAGGCAAGGGCCACCAGCAGAAGTGTCAGGGCCCCAAACAGTCAAAGCGTATGCTCCCTTCCCCTCAAAACAATAAAAGCTTTGTGAGGTGAACAAAAATAAAAATATAATTGCACCATTGCTTTTGGGCTTAACTTTTTGGGGAGTTTACACCGTACAGTTTAATTGACATGTTATCTCTGTTCTGTTGGTCTGCCACATTATCACTGCATGTCTCCGCTATATAGGGATTAATACCATGATAATATAACTGACCAAACCAGTATATCAAGACTAATATTACCAATAACAACAAAATACAGAGTATGAATAATGCCACCACATGTCACTACCATATGGTGTTTAATACCACCATACTGTCTCATCAAATCAATATACCAAGGAAATAATACCAATAACAACATTTTACAAAACCTAAGTAATACTGCCACATATCACTACCACATATCACCATCAGAAAGTGACTAAAAATATAATCTTACTGTTACGGAATATAAACCATTACACTAAGACCAATATTACCATATAGCGATAAATAGCAGTTGTACACAGGTGCTCTGCAGACATATAAGTGATTACAGTGCAGTAACATTCAGCGACTCACAGGAAACGTCTTCTCTGATGAATTGTTCATTTTCCCTTTTCTTGTTTGTCTAGTCCAGACTGCCATAATGACTTCTCCCGGCCACCAATCGTCCTTGAAGAATTTGCCATACAAACATCATAGACTCCTCACTTTTCTATCATCTTTCCACCTGTGTCCCCACTCTATATAATAGTGCCCCAAATTGTAATAACAAACCCTTTGGTCCTGACACAGTTATAGTTTCTCCAAGCAGTGAAAGTGCCCTCAGACAATTATAGGGCCCCCATTTGTAGATAAGTAGTTAGACCCCAACATAATAGGTAGGTACACATCCCATATAAAAATAGACCCCCCAAATTAGGCAGGTAGGTAGATAGGCACTCCTTTTAGGTAGGTTAACCGTGCAAAATGAGTTTATTACTTTGAATTTGCCCAGTGACATATGCTTACAATTTTATGTTCCACTCGATGCTGTGAATTCTGCTTGTCATTTGCATATGCTGTAACAATTCCCTGATCTCTGTGGAGACGAGTGACGGAATGAATCGTACTACGCATGCGCAATCACGAGCAGTCAGCGCTTGCACAGTAGCTTTGTGAGGACACATCTGATTCCAGATGTAGGCAGACTCTCACTATTTCTGTAAATGACTGTATTATATATACCTGGTAGTATATTTACCTTATAAATCCCTTGATTAAAGTATCTCTGTTTGTCTTGAATATCTGATTGTATTTTTGCATTATCTGGCGTTCACTTTACACTAATATGTCAACACTCGATTTATTGATATGCTGGAATATTAAGATTTGTATATTTTACACTGTTTGTATCAGAACTTTATTAATTATTAATTACACATATAATTGCACTTCCTGTATATACTTGGCTTGCACTTTATGTTGTTGCCTGAAAAAGACTCTGTTCAAAGCTGAAACGTTGCTGCTGGGACAATAAGGTAACCACTTTTTGAGTAAGTGCTGTCTATATCTATTTTTGTGCTATTTTTCAGATCTGGTTCTAGTCTGTTAGACTTAGACTTGCATTAGCATACATTTTTTCCTGTGCTGCTTTAAATTTAATTTTTCTGCAAAATGAGAGGCAAAAAGAAAGACAGACTTTTCCTATTAAGTTTGTAAAATCCCCTTTAGATAAATAGGTAGGCTATTATGTCTGTCAGCCCCTTATAAGGTAGGCCCCCATTACATAAGAAAGTTGGTAGGCTCTCCATTACATAGTTAGGTAGGTAGGTCCCTGGTAGCTACATAGGTGTACAGTCTCCTTCAGTAAGTAGGTAGGTATATAGGCAACTTGAGTAGGTAGATATGTAGGGCCCTGAGTAGGTAGGTTACATAGAGCTCCCCATTAGATAGGCCATCCAGTAGGTAAGTAGGTATGGAGGCCCTCCAGTAGGTAGGTAGGTATATAGAGTCCCCAGTAGGTAGGTAGTTCGAACACCCTCCAGTAGGTAAGTAGATATATAAGTCCCCCAGTAACTAGGTAGTTATATAGCCCCCAGTAAAGATGTAGGTACAGTATCTCACATTTTTGTAAATAGTGTATTATAGCTTTTCATAGGACAACATTGAATATTTGACACTTTGGTAGAATGTAAAGAAGTCAGTGTACAGCTTGTATAACAGTGTAAATTTGGTGTGCCCTCAAAATAACTCAACACACTGCAATCAATGTCTAAAGCACTGGCAACAAAAGTGAGGATACCCCTAAATAAAAAAGGACAAATTGTAGCCAAAGTGTCAATATTTTGTATGGCCACCATTATTTTCCAGCATGATTTTACTCTCTTGGGCATGGAGCTCACTAGCGCTTCACAGGTTGCAGCCACTGGAATCCTCTTCCACGACAACATCGCGGAGCTAGTGAATGTTAGTTACCTTGCGCTCCTCCACATTCTGTTTGAGGATGCCCCACAGATGCTCAAAGAGTTTAGGTCTGGAGACAGTCTAGCACCTTGACTCTGATTTTCTTTAGCAAAGTAGTGGTCTTCTTGGAGATGTGTTTGGATTAGGGTTACATAGTTACATAGTTTGTAAGGCCGAAAAAAAAGACAGATGTCGATCCAGTTCAGCCTATTGTGCTACAGTGTTGATCCAGAGGAAGGCAAAAACCCCCATGAGGTAGAAGCCAATTTTAGGGAAAAAATTCCAGACTCCATTCTGACAATCTGAATAAATTCATAGATCAACGACTAGGGATGAGCGATTATAATCGACAAAGTTGAAATCGGCACGGTATTCACGCAATATTTTTAAGTGAGAATCTGCGCATAATCTATTACTATCGTGCCATTTTCTTTGCTTCCTGTCATTTTGGCAGCCAGCAAATCAGCTTAGCGCATAGAGCAGAGTGAGCTGGGTGTGCGACGTCATGACTGTGATGTGTATGGTTGTCATTGGCTGGAAAAATCACATGACCTAGTTTTACATAGAACAGCGTTTCCTGTTCTTCATATTGTGTCAGTGTCTCTCATTAGAGCAGGATGTGTGCTAGATCTCTCTCAATACAGCTCAGCTCAGAGACATAGTTCTCATTATTCATACAGACAACTATACATTTAGCTGTGAATATTAGAACATAGGTAGAAATTTGCTAGTAATTGCAGATGTATTTCATAGGTCCAAAATCCGTATAAATTTTGAATAGGTGTTTTTCACTTTGGCGCAGCCCATTTTTGTTCAAAGAGCCACCTTGTACTTATATTAGGATACAGAAATTTGCTAGAAATTTGGGCGGGTGTATTTCATAGGTGCAAAACCCACCTTTTATTCTTCGTATAGATTTTGAATAGGTGTTTTTCACTTTGGCGCAGCCCATTTTTGTTCAAAGAGCCTCTTTGTACTTTTATTAGGATACAGAAATTTGCCAATAATTGCAGGTGTATTTCTTAGGTGCAAAAACCACCTTTTATTATCCGTATAAACTTTGAATAGGTGTTTTTCACTTTGGCGCAGCCCATTTTTGTTCAAAGAGCCACCTTGTACTTATATTAGGATACAGAAATTTGCCAGTAATTGCAGGTGTATTTCAAAGGTGAAAAAACCCACATTTTATTATCCGTATAAACTTTGAATAGGTGTTTTTCACTTTGGCGCACCCCATTTTTGTTCAAAGAGCCACCTTGTACTTATATTAGGATACAGAAATTTGCTAGTAATTGCAGGTGTAGTTCATAGGTGCAAATCCCACCTTTTATTATTCATATAAAGTTTGAATAGTTGCTTTCACTTTGGCGCAGCCCATTTTTGTTCAAATAGCCACCTTGAACTTATATTAGGATACAGAAATTTGCTTGTAATTGCAGGTGTATTTCATAGCTGCAAAACCCACCTTTTATTATCCGTATAAATTTTGAATAGGTGTTTTTCACTATGGTGCAGCCCATTTGTGTTCAAAGACCCACTTTGTACTTATATTAGGATACAGAAATTTGCTTGTAATTGCAGGTGTATTTCATAAGTGCAAAACCCACCTTTTATTATCCGTATAAATTTTGAATAGGTGTTTTTCACTTTGGCGAAGCCCATTTTTGTTCAAAGAGCCACCTTGTACTTATATTAGGTTTACAGAAATTTGCTAGTAATTGCAGGTGTATTTCATCGGTGCAAAACCCACCTTTTATCATCCTGTTACATTTTGACTACGATATTTTTCACATTGGCGCAGCCCATTTTTGTTCAAAGATCCACCTTGTACTTATATTAGGATACAGAAATTTGCTAGAAATTTGCAGGTGTATTTCATGGGGGAAAAAACCCACCTTTTATTATACGAATAAATTTTGAATAGGTGTTTTTCACTTTGGCGCAGCACATTTTTGTTCAAAGAGCCACCTTGTACTTAAATTTTTGAATACAGAATTTTGTGGTAACTGCTGTTGTATTTCATGGTGCAAAACGCCCCTTTTTTAAATTATCCGTATAACATTTTAAATAGCTGTATTGCATTTTGGTTCGCCCCAGTTTTTTTTCAAATAGCCACCTTGTACTTAAATTTGGATACAAAAACTTTTGTAGTTACTGTTGGTGTATTTCATTGTTGCAAAAACTACCGTTTGTTATTCCGTATAACTTTTAAATAGCTGTATTGCACGTGGTGCAGCCCTAGTTATTTTCATAAAGCCACGTTGTACAACAATTCTAGCAACTGTTCTCGTTTGTTATTGCTGCAAAAAACGCAATTTCTCATCCGTGTAACTTCTGAATAGTTTTATTGCGCTCGTGAATCTCAGTTTGGTGCAGATAGCGACTTGTATGATATTTTGTTGAAACTATCCCTTCCTAGTCCTACTGGGCAGTTGTAAATCCCTGGGACTGAAGGAAGGAACACTGTTGATTTTGTCTTACGGTTCTTTTCCCCCAGACCGCATTTCACAGGTATTTGCTAGAAACAATTCAGTTTCTAATCCAAGTTGGCTGTAGGAAATTAGAGTGATTTAAGAATAGCTGTGATTTGCCATCTTTCAATAAGAGACTATCAATAACTCTTCCATACCTTCGTAAATTTTTATCTTTCTGAACATGGAACGAAATGCAGGTGGTAAGCGAGCAAAGAGGGGTGTAGGACATGGAGGTAGAGGTACGAGAGAAGGTGCTCCGTCCAGTGCTGGTGACAACACGCAAGCCAGCGGATCATCGGTTGCAGGACCATCAGGCCTATCATCGCTGGGTCAGGGCCCTGTGAATCTCAGTAACGAAAAAGAGTCGCCAATCTGTTCTTCAGTGGTTAATGCAACCTCATCCAGGGAGACTTACCTCCTCGCCTCCCAGTCATGGCCACAAATGTTGTCATCATCATCATCATCGTCAGCATCCGTCCAACATGAAGCAAAGGCAGCCCAAATGTCAACTCGTGTACCCACCACTGTGGATAATCCATTTTCTGAAGACCTCTTTGATGACAAAATGCGGTTGGGGTCAGAAGGCAATTCTAAAGATCAAGAGGGGCCAAAGAGGATTTATTTTGTCTGCTCTGATGCCCAATTGTGATGCCATCAAGGAGGAGAAAGAAGGCGGTAAATCGGCAAAAATAACCGGCGGTCGGCAATGCCTTGCAGTGCCTGTTGCTTGAGCCCGCAGCTCCTGGATGCAGAATGTCAGGACAAGGGGAAATCACCTGTGTTTATGATGACGACATTGCGGATCAAACGTGGTCTTTTCAGCAGAATTTGCTTGTGAGCGCTTCATCACTGGACGAGGAGGAAGACGATGGGGTAGTGTCGGTACGGCTCCCGCCTCAAAAAGGGAGAGGCCGGTTGCACAAGTCTGCTGAGATTATTCCGCCAGCCACTATCAGCGGAAACACCGCTCCTTTGCTTATCGCGTCGAAAAGGTTTCAGGAAACCCCTCAAGCCTGGGCCTTTTTCGAGCAAGCCTCTGATTCACCCAGCGATGTCATAATGCCGCCTTTGCCGTAAACGCATCAGTAGAGGCAAGAATCTTAGGTGTTTAACCACCACAACCCTGTCTAGTTCATGCAGCGAATGCATGAGTTGAAATGGAGGGAACACTTGGCCAAAAAAGGCCACACCGATGCCGGGCTTCACACCGAGACCCTCTGTCTCCGACTCCTCCTCCTCCGCCACCACCACCAAGCGTTCCTCAGCTGCCCATGTCTCTCGGAGTCATGATCAAGGATCAGCCTCCGCTTCAGCCTCCACCATCGCCCAAGTACCACCCGCACCACCAGAGACCCATCCTACCCCTTCTTCTTCCACCAATTTGACGACCTGCATGCCGTACAGTGGCCATTCTAGCAGCCAGCCTTCTGTCTACCAGGTTTGGGAGCAGAGAAACACTTTAACCAAAACCATCCCAAAGCCAAAAGCCTGAATGTCGGCAGTGCCAGGTTTTTGGCCTTGGAAATGTTGCCTTTCCGTCTAGTGGACACAGATGGGTTTGGGCCCATCATGGCCCATGCCTGCCCCCAATACCAGATTTCCGAGCCCGGCATTTCTTTGCCGAAAAGTCATCCCTGCCCTGGCCAGCCACGTGTCATCTAAAATTTCAAGCGCGTTGTCTGCATCTGTGTCCGACAAAGTCCATCTGAACACCGACACATGGACTAGTAAGCACGGGCAAGGCCGCTATATCTCTGTGACAGCTCACTAGGTGAGCTGGGTGGATGTCTCTGGTGGTGACGGTGGCTCTCAGGCTTGGCGCACGCTCTTCAAAACTGCAGGGATGGTGCAGGGTTCTTTCCCCCAAGGTCCTCTGGTGGCATCACGTGCCCAGAGAAACCAGGCCGTGTTGAAATTGATCTGTCTTGGAGACCGTCAACACACAGGTCAGGAGCTTTGGACGGCAAGGTGCCAGGCAAGGTGGTGTGCAATAAAGGTCGAAATCTGCTGGCCGCCTTTAAGATCGGTAGGCTGGAGCACATCCCTTGCCTGGCACAAGGTCATGAACCTTGTCGTCCAGAAATTTCTAATGCGCTACCCGGGTCTGGACTGCCTGCTGAGGAAGGCTCGAGGTCTGAGCTCACACTTCCGCCATTCGCACCCTGCCTCATCCCGCCTGGCTGCGGTGCAGCGTCAGCTCGGCCTCCCCGTCAACCGTCTCATTGTTGACGTGGCAACACGCTGGAATTCCATCCTCCACATGCTCCAGCGTTTTGTGGCAGCACGCAATGCCATTACGTAGTACAAGTAACAAAATGGCCTGACAGCCAGCGGTGCAGACCTCGGGCTTTGGGAGCCACCGAGAGTGGAGACAGTTGAAAGAGCTCTGCACCATCCTTGCCAGTTTTGAAGAAGCCACCAAAATGGTCAGCATGAGCATTGTAGTGATCTTAGTTCTGGAACGATCGTTGGACACTCTGAAACATCAGGTCCCACCCGCGACGGAGGAGGAGATGGACACAGATGCGGACACGGAGCCTTTCTCTCCGTCGCATCCAGAAGGCCCGACATTTTCACAATTTTATCTGTCTTCATTAGGCAGTGGTTCGGGGTCCAGGGCTAGTGCAAGGCGACGCCTCAGCTTTCAGGGTGCATCATCTGAGGCAAGTCAGGGCTGTGTTGAAGCTGTGCCGGAGGGGAAACGGAGGAGGAGGAGGAGGGGTATTCCTGGACACGAAAATTACCGACCTCCTGCCTTGGGAAAAAGGGGTTTCACGAATTGAGGCGGAGGAGGAAGATGAAGAAGATCAGTTTTTAGTGCCCCCCGACCAGAGGCTTGGGAAAACAAGGCTCCATCTTTCACAAAGAGTGCTTGATGCTCCATTTTCCTCCAACATGATCTCGCATTAAGGCCATCAAATAAAAAAACAGTTACTGGGAGGCACCCTCCTTGATCCCTGGTACAAAGCAAAACTCAGCACTTTCCTTCCACCACCAAATGAGAGTAAAATGCAGGAATTGGAGACCATGCTGATTGATCAACTGGAGAATCTGTTGCGTCTGCTTTCACGTTCTTCAAATGTCACAGTGGAACAACGTCAGCAACGTGATAGCTTTGAGTGCCAAGTAGCCGTAGCCGGCAGCGCAGCATTGCCCTTGTGGCAGAAAACCTAATGGGTGACCTCTGCCAATTTTTTGTTTACCACCTCACCAACGCATGTAATGCAGGGCACACATTATAACAGAAAGAGACCGGCTTAAGATCATGATGAGCGGAAATATCTGCGTCTTTAACACCGATGTTTTGGATGTGTTCCGGACCCAATCGCTTCTGGGTAAAACCCAAAAAGGATGAATGGCCCGGGGCTCGCTGGCCACGCCATAGAGGTTTGTCCTGCCCCGCAGCCAGCGTCATTTTCTGAGCGGATCTTCAGCACAGCTGGAGGAGTTTATTACAGACAAACGCATCCGGCTTTCCACAGATAATGTGGATAGTTTGACTTTCATCATGATGAATCAGGCATGGATCTCTGATGATGTTGTGGCCCCATTTGCTTAGGTCACTGTTTAGTTGCCGGTCTTCTTCACATTCCTCTTCAAAAAAGAAATGGTCCTCTTTAAAACTTTTTTTTTAAACGATCATTTCTTACTGCAATTTTTATTCTCAGTTACCAAAAGTTCATTTTGCTGGTTTTACGCGAGGAGACTATAAAAGACACCAAGGTTTCATGAAAAAAAACGTATTCCATTTACTCACGACATCTTTAGAATTTTTCGCATTGTCAATGGTTTTGGGGTCATGGTGCTGTGAGATATAGCTATGATCATGGTTCTTTGGAACAGAAATGTGGCTTCTAAGTGGCATTTCTCCCTCACAATTTTTAACAGTGGCTGAGAAGTCATTTTTTCTAATATTTTGGGTCTTTTGCTGCTGTGAAATGCAGCTATTACTACAGGTCCTTTTTTTAAAAAATGTGGTTTTTCTAACAGACATTTGTTCTTCAGAATTGTCAAGTTGGCCCCAAGGGTCTGTTTTTAATTTTTGGGGGCATGTTGCTGTGAAATGCAGCTATACTACAGGTCCTATTCTAAAAAATGTGGTTTCTAACAGACATTTGTTCTTCACAATTGTCAAGAGTGGTTCAAGGGTGATGGTGCTGTCAAAAACAGGAATACAAAGGATACTGTTAATGGACACATATTGCAAAATGACTTGTTTTTGCAAGATCTTTAACATAGCTAGCAATCCCTGTAGTGGGGACAACCTTTTAAATATAATTAAAAAAAAGAGAAACAAAGACGTTGGTGGGATTCCATCCTAAAAATGGTGGTTGAAAGACTCCTTTTTCCATCACTTTTTAATCTGTGGGTCAGACAGGTTTAAGAGTCATGATTAGTGTTGAGCAATTACGTCGATTATCGTCATCGGGTCGATGGTCGATGACGGCAAGAACCAATAAGATATTCG
Organism: Phyllomedusa bahiana; assembly: GCA_025379985.1. Lineage (NCBI taxonomy): Eukaryota > Metazoa > Chordata > Amphibia > Anura > Hylidae > Phyllomedusa > Phyllomedusa bahiana. The sequence goes on along the minus strand of JAODAL010072820.1, from coordinate 3,132 downwards.
ATGGTGGATGATAGATTATCACCGATGACCATTAAAGTCTATGGGAGAGCAAAAACACCTTCATTCTTACACTCAAACAGGGCTGGAGAAACTGGAATTAACATCCCCCAACCCGTCAAATGGATACGTGGGTACATCTTAGGCAACACATTAGGTTATAAAAAACCACAGAAAAAAATCACACACCATTCACTATCCCTGTCTTGTACCACAGCATGACCCTTAAACCCGCATCACCCACAAATTAAAAAGTGCCAGAAGGCAGTATGATTTGAACCATCATTTTACTTGAACTGGACATATCCCTGTCCTGGAATGCAGCATGAGCCCCAAACCTGCATGACCCCCAGATTTAAAAGTGCCGGAAAAAGGAGTCTATCAACCACCATTTTAGTTGAACTGGACATTAACTATATCTGTCCTGTACCGCAGTATGACCATTAAACCTGTCTGACCCACAGATTAAAAAGTGCCGGGAAAAGGAGTCTTTCAACCCCCATTTTAGTTTAACTGGACATTGATATACCTGTCCTGGGCCACAGCTTTAGCCCAAACCTGCATGACCCCAGATTCAAAAGTGCCGGAAAAAGGAAGTCTTTCAACACCATTTTAGTTGAACTGGACATTGACTATATCTGTCCTGTACCGCAGAATGACCATTAAACCCGTCTGACCCACAGATTAAAAAAATGCCGGGAAAAGGAGTCTTTTAACCACCATTTTAGTTGAACGGAACATAGACTATCCCGTCCTGGGCCACAGCATGAGCCCCAAAACCTGCATGACCCCAATTAAAAAGTGCCGGAAAAAGGAGTCTTCCAACCACCATTTTAGTTGAACTGGACATTTACTATACCTGTCCTGTACCGCAGAATGACCAATAAACCTGTCTGACCCACAGATTAAAAAGTGCTGGGAAAAGGAGTCTTTTAACCACCATTTTAGTTCACTGGGACATTGACTATACTGTTCTGTACCACAGTATGACCATTAAACCTGTATGACCCACAGATTAAAAAGTCAAGGAAAAAGGAGTCTTTCAACCACCATTTTAGTTGAAATGGACATTGACTATACCTGTCCTGGAGCGCAGTATGACCATTAAAACCTGTCTGACCCCCAAATTAAAAAGTGCGGGAAAGGAAGTCTTTAAAACCACCATTTTAGTTGAACTGGACTTTTAATATATATCTGTCCTGTACCGCAGAAGGGACCATTAAACCTGTCTGCCCCACAGATTAAAAAGTGCTGGGAAAAGGAGTCTTTCAACCACCATTTTAGTTGAACTGGACATTGACTATATTGTCCTGTACCGCAAAAATGACATTAAAACCTGTCTGACCCACAGATTAAAAAGTGCCGGAAATAGGAGTCTTTCAACCCCCATTTCAGTTTTCACGGGACATTGACTATACCGTCCGGGGCCCAAACAGCATGAGCCCCAAGCCTGCATGACCCCCAACTTTTAAAAAAAGTGCCGGAAAAAAAAGGAGTCTTACAACCACCAAATTTTAGTTTCACTGGACATAGACTATCCCTGTCCTGGAAAACGCAGCATGAGCCCAAACCTGCTTTTACCCCCACATTTAAAAAGTCCCGAAAAAGGAGTCTTTCAACCACCTTTTTTAGTTGAACTGGACATTGACCATACCTGTCCTGGACCACAGCATGACTCTTAAACCTTTTTTGATCCACAGATCACAAAGTGGCACTATCTATTTTGTACAGTGACTGTCATTTAGTTATTTTTTGGTAACTAACATTTGTTTACAGAATTTATTTAGGGAATTTTTATTTATAGTTTTACATTATTAATCATTTTGCTTTTTTTTCAAGTGTGATAACTTTACAACATCCCACCCCTCCCTGCAGTTTTTAAAGGTATTTTTTTACACGTGTAGATGTGTTAATTCGTCCGCACACCCCATAAGTAATACAAATGTCCTAATCTTTCCCAAAAAAAAACACTTCTTATTGAGAAGACATTTGCCCCTGGCTTCTGAGACGGGATTCAGCCAATCAATTCAATGGTTTCATTTTTCCTCCAAATCCTTCTTCAGTGATTTGGGACAGACTCCCTGGAGATCAAATGATGGGACCCCATAGTAAACCCCAGGCCAGAAAATTTTTAAGCCTCCATGTCCTCTGAAAACCTACATCTGGTAAAAGTCTTCCTTTACCTCCCTTTTAACAATTCAGAGGAATTTTTTTACCAGCTATTTTGTACATGCAAGTTTTTTAGTAGTTTAATTCTAGAAAACACATTTTTAAAATAGGATGGTATCCCACCCTGTCTTGTTCTCTTTTTTTAATTGTATTAAATGGGTTGTCTCAATACAGGGATAGCTTGCTATGTTAAAGATCTTGCAAAAACAAGTCATTTTGCAATATGTGTCCATTAACAGTATCCTACCTATTCCTGTTTCTGACAGCACCATCACCCTTGAGCCACTCTTGACAAATTTTGAAGAACAAATGTCTGTTAGAAAAAAACATTTTTTTATTATAGGACCTGTAGTATAGCTGCATGTCACAGCAAAATGCCTCCAAAAATTGTAGTATATGTAGTATGTGTAGTATGTAAATGTAGTGCGCCAAAGTGAAAAAACACGTATCTGAAATGTATTCGGATAATAAAAGGTATTTTTTGGCACCTATCAATTCACCTGTGGTGACTACAAAATTGGGTGTATTTCACATTTAAGTGCAAGGTGCCCCCAATGAACAAAGCTGTAGTGCGCCAAAGTGAAAAAACACGTATCTGAAATGTATTCGGATATTAAAAGGTATTTTTGGCACCTTTCAATTCACATGTGGTGACTACAAAATTGCTGTATTCACATTTAACTGCAAAGTAGCTCTATCAACAAAGCTGTACTGCGCCAAAGTGGAAAAAACATGTATTGAAATGTATTCGGATAATAAAAGGTATTTTTGGCACCTATCAATTCACCTGTGGTAAACTACAAAATTGCTGTATTTCACATTTTAAATGCAAGGTGCCTCAATGAACAAAGCTGTAGTGCGCCAAAGTGAAAAAAAATGTATCTGAAATGTATTCGGATAATAAAAGGTATTTTTTGGAACCTATCAATTCACCTGTGGTAACTACAAATTGCGTTTTTTCCCCAA
>JAODAL010072819.1:0-14966 GCA_025379985.1 Phyllomedusa bahiana | reverse complement strand
TCTGTTGTCTTGTGCATTACTGTTTACAAACCTCCTGCACTCATGTCAGTAACAGGCTCAGCTAGGAATAACGAAGCGGGTCTGTTCACAAGCATGCTGACTCTGTGTGAACATACCTTTTTAGATACGTGTTTGGATCCATGTGTCGGACCCTAGAGGGACCCAAACATTTATCTAACAATGAGCAGTGTGATTTACATTGCTTTTACTGTGAAACATGCATTGGCGTTCACACGAGTGATCACCGATGTGGGTCTCATTGCGTCTTTCAGATCCGTTCCAAGAATTGACGTGTCAATTCTTGATCCAAAAGACGCAGCCTTATAATAAACTATAAGGTGCAATCCTGCTGCAACCAACAGGCATCCAAATATGCAGCTGCGTGTTGAATACGTGTTGGATACGTCTAGGATCCGATCGCCGATGCGTTTTTGGATGCGATTTTCAGATCCAAAACGGATCCAAAATCAGATCCAAAAATGCAGTGTGAACAACCCCATATAGCAATCTCAGTTATAGAACCACCCACAGCATGAACAGGAAGTGGGAGTCTGAAGCTGGCTGTGAAGAGCAGGCTCTGTAAAACAGAAAGATGGGGAAAACCCCTTTAAGTAAAGTTAAGAATTATTGCAGAATGATAAAATTCCATCATAGCAAACAAAGGACATTAATTCTCATCAATGACTCACAACGTTATGTACACTTCATAGCAAGCACCAAGTGTTCTCAGATTCGGAATACTAATTTAGTGCATGTGGCAAGATTAATTTGCACAAATTATTCGTCTATTACTTTCTTTTATGGTAGCACATTGACATTCGTGGTTTGTTTACACCTAAGTGCATTTTTATCTAATGGAAAAGCACTCTCACAGTCCACAAGGTGATGTAATCTGACATGGATAAAAGCATTCAAGGCACAAAAAAAATTAAAAATTTATTTTATTAAATTTTCTCCTTATTTTGTGACCACAGCCACCATCTGTTTCCCAAACAAATCCTAACAAATATTTTAACTCTTCTGAAAAATTCAGGAGAAAAACAAAAATTGTCTATTTTTGTTAACAAAGACACCTTGACAATCAATGTCGGGTAGATGTGCATTTTACACTCTCTTCGGTTCCTGAGACATCCTGTACTTTCAGAACTGATTAACTCCTTAAAGACCGCCCATCGTCTTTTGACGTCGGACAGTGCAGGTCGGAGTTTGCAGCGCCCGCAGCAGCACTGGGAGCGGGGCTGTACTTCGCAACCCTGTTTCCAGCACAGCTCCTGCAAGTGCTGGGAAGCTGGAGAAACCTCCGCTCTCCGGTGCTTTAACCCTTTGATTGCCGCAGTTCGTCACCGCAGCACAATCAAAGGGTTTTCCTGCTCTGTCGGGTGATCGAGACACCCAGTGACCCGACAGAGACCGAGGAACAGCTGCACAGTCAGCCCTGTTGCCCTAGAGCAGCCCCAGGGCTGTCTATGTAACAAGCCAGTGATCAGGGCAGACTGTGAGCTTCCCTGATCACTGCCTGTGTCAGACTGACACAGATTACAATGTATTAGCATATATGAGTATGCTAATACAATACTAAGTGTAAAAAAAAAGTAGCACAGTTATCCCTTCATGGGATTAAAAAACAAAGTAAAAAACATAAGTGGAAAAAAAAATAATAAAAATAAATAAATAATAAGGTAAAAATAAATATTGAATGAAAAATAATTGTGCATACATTACACATACAAAAAAAACCTACACATATTAGGTATCCACATGACCATAATAACCTGTAGAATTAATCTAACAAGTTATTAAGTGTGAAATGTGAATGGTATAAAAAAAATAAAAAAAAACAAGAAATGGAAAAAAAATTCTGCAACAATTTATAAGTCAACTTAAACTATTTCCTCACAAAGTACAACTTGTCCCGAATAAAACGAGGCCTCATACAACTGCGTCATTGAAAAAATAACAAAGTTACAAGTGTTGAAACTCAATGAGGCAAAAACTGAAAAAAAGGTCTGGGCATTAAAGGGGTTGTCTTACTACATTGATTCGTCCTGTTTTCTTTGTTTAATTTTGAATTCAGGGGCGTGTTTACTGGTTTCTACTAGGCTGCAGTAGAAGCCAGGTCTGTAGCTATAGCAACCAGTGCTGACTATTCGGAGAGATCAAACAGGTCTGTAGCTATAGCGACCTGAGGAGCTGATGCAGCCCATACAAGTGGTAATATCTAGGAATAGGTAGGATACTGTTAATGAACATATATTGCAAAGTGACTTGTTTTTGCAAGATCTTTAACATAAAAAGTAATCCTTGTAATAAGACAACCTCTTTAACTACTTTTCAGGCATTAGGGGTTAAAGTTGATGAGTACTTGGAAGAGAAAAACTTTGTGGAGACACCAGTGATGATGATCATCCTTTATTTGTGCAAGTCATACTTAGTGACAGAGCATGTAAAGGATTTACCTTCATATACAGCATTCATATTTGAAGAATATGGTTTAAAGGGGTATGACCATGTCATTGGTTGGCTTTAGTCCCTCAACTCAATAGGACGTACCTGCATACCCTGGCAGTATGAAGGGAGTATGGAGTAGGCTCACACGCTGAGTCCATTCCAAATGTAGTGGTTGACAGCCAGCAGCCAGGATCAGAGATAACTCCGAACGTTTCCATTTAACTATTTAGATGCCTCAGTCATTTGGACTGCAGCATTAGAATGTGTTCCAACGCCCCCTTACATCTGCTGGGTGGCAGTCAGGGCCCACTGCACCTCCTCTGACGTGACATTTTCTCAGGCCGAAACCGTCGCTGCTCTCCACTCGCTATGAACCCCATGATAGCTCTGGTAGAGCAAATGCAGGGGCTTACCCAGCTAGTCCAGGATCTGGCACCAAGGGTACAGCAGCAGGATATTACCCTAAGTCCGAGTGTTCCTGTATTATCTGCCCCCCCTGTGGAACCTCCTATTCAGTTGCCTGATAGATTCTCAGGCAACAGATGGGCCTTTTGACATTTAGAGAGGGATATCGCCTGTATTTTAGGCTCCGCCCACGTACCTCGGGCAATGAGGAGCAAAGAGTGGGAACTGTTATGTCCCTACTACAGGGTCCCCCCCAGGAGTGGGCTTTCTTCTTTCCCAAACCCAGTTCGTCAGAACTGTCTTCCGGGACGGAAGTGTATTCTATTTATCTTGGAGGGGCTGCCCGCTGATGGGGGTTTTTGGGGCTGCCTGGTTTAAAGAAACATAACCCGGTGTTTGAATGGAATTTCTGGAGAATTAACCAAGTGGGGGCAAAAAGTTTGTTGGACAGTATGTTTTCCCTGTCATACTGGGCAATACAGAGGATCCGGTAACTATATTCCCCAGGGAGACTGTTGTCTCGTTATTTCCCCTGATTTAGCCACGGAGATTAAGCCCCTCCAGGATATGAGACCTGCCAATTGTCCTGTTTCGAAGGTCTTTGTCCCCACTCAGTTCCGGCTACGATTATTAAAAGAATTTCATGATTCTGTTGTAACGGGTTGCGCCGCGGTCCGGGCCACGGACCGCGGTCGCACCCGCGTTCCCCATAACGGGTCCCTGGCGGGGACGGGTGGTGCCGCTGGCCGCACCGCCGGCGTGGCACCACCCGTCCCATCCACTCACCTGGCCTCGCTCCTGTCCGGTCCTCGTCCCCTGCCGGCCGGAATGCGCATGCGCGCCCCCTAGCGTGCGCACGCGCTCGTCCATGTAAATTTAAAGGGACAGTGCAACGGTAATTGGGATAATTGCCGGCTGTCCCCTTAATAGGTTTTGCACCCACGTCACTTCCCTGCTGGATCTCTGTTGCCCCGAGCCTTAGAGAAAGCGTTCCTAAGGTATATTCCTGCCTTACTGTGTACCAGACCCCTTGCTATGTTTCCCGACTCCGGACCTCTGCCGCCTGCCCTGACCTACCTGCCTGTCCGCGACCACGAACCATTGCCGCCATCCGACCGCCGGCTCACCACGACTACGATTCTAGGACTACGTTCTGTACCTCCTGCACCCTCGGCCGCCATCGCAGCAAGTCACGTCGGGTGGCGACCGGGTTTTAGCCTCACGCCGCAGCAAGTTTTATCCCGCTTTGCGGCGGGCTCTGGTGAAAACCGGGGGCTACTTAGATTCTGTTCCCTGGCGTGGCTTAACTATCATCGCTTGCGGTGGTCCGGCGGATCCACTAGCCAGCCGTCTCAATTAGTTTCCAGCCATGGATCCCGCCAAGGGGGCCCCTGCCAAGCATCGCGGATCTTACGACGATGGTTGCCCAGCAGTCGCAGCCAAATCGCACAACAGGCACAGCAGTTGGTCAGCTCTCCGCCTTGATGCGTCAGCTCCTCGACCCTGCAACAGTCTCCACCTGCGGCCCTGTCGGTGGACCCCGTCTACGTCAGCTGTTCCATTGGCTACGTGGGACCCAAGCTTCGGCTCCCCTTACCCATCTGCTTTGTTGGGGATCCCAAGTTTCTGCCGGGGTTTCAATACCCAGTGCTCTTGCACTTTAGAACTGATGGCGGATCGGTTTCCCTCGGAGAGGTCTAAGGTGGCCTTCATAGTGAGCCTATTATCCGGGAAGGCCCTGGCTTGGGCGACTCCCCTCTGGGAAAGGAACGACTCTGTGACTGCGGATCTACAGACCTTACTCCAGGAATTCCACACCGTCTTCGAGGAGCCGGCGCGTGCTTCCTCTGCTGAGACCGCCCTCTTGACCCTTTCGTCAAGGCGACTCTTCTGTGGGTGACTTCGGTACAGTTCCTTTCCCTCGCTTCTGGCTCATGTGGAATGATCCCCGCCCTCTGTGCCACTTTAAAAAAGGGCCTGTCCACCCGGGTAAAGGACGCTTTGGCAGCAAGAGACCTTCCGTCCTCCCGGGAGTGAACTAATTCATCTAGCAACTCGTATTGATATAAGGTTGCGAGAGGCAGGAAGAGCTGCGTCAGGAAAGAGACTCGGCACGCCCCCGTCGGCGGTTTCACTGGCCCGGTTTTTCAGCATCCTCCATTGCTGTCCCCTCAAGCCTCTGAGGTGGAACCCATGAAAAATGGGACCGGGCCCATTTATCGGACAGGAGCTGAACCGTCGCCGAACCGAAAAGCTATGTCTCTACTGCTGCTAGCCCGGACATTTCTGCAGAAGCTGCCCGCTACGTCCCAGCGTCCGGGGAAAAACGCTCACACCTAGGTTGCCGTAGGAGAGGCGGTCCTGGGGGGCGTTTCTTCCTCTCCACGTTTGATGATGCCAGTTGGGTGGCTTCTGATGCTGGTCCTTCGTTCCGGAGTTCTGCCTTCCTAGTTTCGGGGTCTGCCGGGAACTTCATCTTAGCCTCTTTGGAAACCCGGTACCGCATACCTGTAGTCCGGTGGAGAAGCCCCCTGCTTATTTCTTCGGTCAGTGGGGAGCCCCTCAGTGACCCATCCAGTACAAAAACCCGGCCGGTGACACTCCGTGTGGGGGCGTTTAATAAGGGAAAGGGATCGGGTTCCACGTTCTGTCCCGTGCTTCCTCGGCAACCCTCTTGGGGTTTTCCCTGGCTGAAACGTCACGCCCCTATGCTCGATTGGAAGACAGGCGAAGTCCTGCGTTGGGGACCAGAATCCCAGAACCGTTGCTTGGAGGTACACGCCCGGTGCTACCACTTCTCTGCCCTCACTTGTCAAGCTGTTGCCAGGCCTGCCGGCCGAGTACCAGGACTTTGGGGATGTATTCTCCGAGAAAGAGGCCGAGTCGCTGCCACCACATCGGCCTTACGACTGTCCTATTGACCTCCTCCCAGGAACCATGTCCACCCCGGGGAAGGTCTACCCCCCTGTCCGTGCCGGAGACTCAGGCCATGTCGGCCTACATTCGGGGAAATCTGCAGAAAGGATTCATTCGAAAGGGTCCTCCTCCCCAGCCGGACCCGGGGTTTTTCTTCGTGCAGAAGAAGGATGGTTCCCTCCATCCGTGTATAGACTACAGGGGTCTAAATAAGATCACCGTAATAAAACACTACCCTTTCCCACTGATCTCTGAGCTTTTTGACCGTCTCAAGGGGGCTAAAGTATTTTTCCAAGTTGGTCTGCGAGGGAGCCTATAACCTCATCAGGAATTCGGGAGGGGGACGAGTGGAAGATGGCGTTTTAATCCCCGAGATGGACATTTTGATTTCCTCGTGATGCCCCCTTTTGGGCTCTGTAACGCTCCAGCGGTGTTCCAAGAAACTCGTCAACGATGTCTTCCGGGATTTTCTTGTACACTGCGTCATAGTGTACCTAGATGACATCCTGTTTTTCTCCCTGACTTTAGACTCACCGGGCTCAAGTGCGCCAGGTTCTGCAACGTTTGCGCAGTAAGCGACTGTACGCCAAGCTGGAGAAATGTTTATTCCAAACGGACCAGCCTACCTTTCCTCGGCTACATTTGTCTCGGTGAAGGCCTAAGATGGACCCCGGGAAAACTCTCTGCGGTACTCAATTGGGGCCCCCTCCTGTCGGTCTTCGGGCAATGCAGCGCTTCCGGGGTTCGCGAATTGTTTTCCGACAATTTATTCCCCACTTCTCCACCTTGGTGGCTCCTATCGTGGCCTTACTTGGAAGAATTTCGAACCCCAGATGTTGGCCTCCGGAGGTGAGAAGGCGTTTGTTGATCTAAAGACGGCCTTCTCCACTGCTCCTGTCTTGGTCCGGCCTGATTCCGAGAGGCCGTTCTCCTTGGAGGTGGATGCCTCCTCAGTGGGGGAAGGGCGGTCCTCACACAGAGAAGCTCCAAAGGCAAGGTTCTCACATGTGGGTTTTTTCTCAAAGGACCTTTTCGCCCGGCTGAGCGGAACTTTGCTATTGGGACCCGGGGAAATCTTGGGGCCATCAAGTTTAGCCCTAGAGGAGTGGCGACATCTACGGAGGGGGCTTGTCATCCATCGAATCTTTACGGACAACCAAAAATTTGTTGTATCTTCGACGGCCCAACGTCTAAACCCTCGCCAGCCCCGGGGGTCTCTTTTTTTTCTCACGTTTTTTACTTTCGTTACTTTCCAGCCTGCCTGAGAAAAACGTCAAGGCTGACCCTCTCTCTGCCTCGGACGTGGTCGATGGAACACCATGTCACAACACATCATTTCCCGAACGGTTGGTTCACATGGCTCCCGCAGGTCTCCAAAACATTCTTACGGGCAAGGGCTTACGTGCCGCTGGCACTCAGGAGGAAAAATTCTGGAGTGGGGGCATAGCTCCTTTGTGGCTGGTCATCCCAGAGTCGGAAGTCTTACGCTTTGATCTCGCAGCACTACTGGTGGCCAACTCTAGCAAGGATGTCAAGGACTTCCCCCTCGCCCGTGTCACTTGTGCTCGGAACAAGGTCTCACGCCACAGGCCCGCAGGTCTCTTGCATCCTCTGCCTGTGCCAGAGATCCCATGGACGCACATAGCTATGGACTTCGTCACGGACCTAAACCCGTCTCCTCTGGGAATTCGGTCATTGGGGAGTGATGGACCGGTTCTCAAAGATGTCCCATTTTGTGCCTCTCCCTTTGGCCCGCCTTCTGCCCCCCAATTGGCTAATCTTTTCTTCCGGCATATCTTTCCCGGGTTCATGGACTGTCCTCACACATGTCTCCGACGGCGGTGTTAAATTTGTTTTCCGATTTTGGCGTGCGTTGTGCTCCCGTCTGCACGTCAAGTTGGATTTTCATTGGCATACCACCCTCGTCCAATGGGCAGGTGGAGAGAGTGAACCAGATTTTTGGGAGAATACCTGCGTCACTTTGTGTCCGGACGTCAGGCAACTGGACCCGAGCTGCTCCCGTGGGCCGAATTTGCTTATAACCATCGGACTCGGATGCTGCCGGCGTCTCCACGTTCTTTGTAGTCTATGGCCGCCCCCGCACCCCCCCCCCCTTCCCTGCCTCCTGACTCGGATTTTTGCCCCCTGTCACGAACAGGTTCGTGATATCAAGGCCATCTGGCAGGAGACGCGACGTTCTCTACTTCGGGCCTCTGCCCGTATGAAGTCTCAGGCAGACAAAAGGAGAAAACCTGCCCCAACGTTTCTCCCTGGGGACCAAGTTTGGCTCTCCAAGATATGTGCGCCTGAAGGTCCCTAGTCTTAAATTGGGCCCTCGCTTCCTCGGGCCCTTCAAGGTTCTTCGGCAGTTGAACCCTGTGACATACAAACTGTGTTTGCCTCCATCTCTCCGGATTCCACCCAAAGCATTTCATTTTATCCCCCTTAAGCCTCTGGTTCTGAACAGTTCTCTCGGAAGGGAAAATGACGCCTTCCCCAGTAGCCGAATCGCTGACATCTTCGAGGTAAAGGGCATTTTGGCTATGAAACGGTCAGCGGGAAACGTTACTTCCTCGTGGATTGGAGGGGCTTCGGACCCGAGGAGAGATCCTGGGAGCCTTAATAGAACATCCTGAATCGGGATCTCATCCTCCGATCGCTACAGCCTAGAATGGTGGGGAGGCCTGGGGGGGGGGGGGTACTGTAACGGGTTGCGCCGCGGTCCGGACCACGGGCCGCGGTCGCTCCCGCGTTCCCCATAACGGGTCCCCGGCGGGGACGGGTGGCGCCGCTGGCCGCCCCGCCGGCCGTGGCGCCACCCGTCCCATCCACTCACCTTGCCTCGCTCCCGTCCGGTCCTCGTCCCCTGCCGGCTGGAATGCACATGTGCGCCCCCTAGCGCGTGCACGCACTCGTCCATTTAAATTTAAAGGGACAGTGCGCCGGTAATTGCCGGGCGCTGTCCCTATATAGGTTTTGCACCCACGTCACTTCCCTGCTGGATCTCTGTTGCCCCGAGCCTTAGAGAAAGCGTTCCTAAAGTATATTCTTGCCTGACCGTGTACCAGTCCCCTTGCTACGTTTCCCGACTCTGAACCTATGCCGCCTGCCCTGACCTATCTGCCTGTCCGCGACCACAAACCATTGCCGCCTGCCCTGACCTTCGGCCTGCCCATGACTACAATTCTTGGACTACGTTTCTGTACCTCGCTGCACCTCGGCCGCCATCGCAAGCAAGTCACGTCAGGGGGGACGACCTGGTAGCCTCACGCCACAGCAAGTCCATCCCACTTTGCGGCGGGCTCTGGTGAAAACCGGGGGCTACTTAGATTCCGTTCCCTGGCGTGGCTTAACTATCATCGCTTGCGGTGGTCCGGCGGATTCACTACCCAGCCATCTCATCTGTTTTTTCTGGACATCCTGGGGTGTCTGGCACAAAGAAGCTGATTTCTCGTATTTACTGGTGGCCGTCATTGTCTCGTAATGTTGAGGCTTATGTTGCATCTTGCGAAGTCTGTGCTCAGGCAAAGATTCCCAGAACTCGTCCTCCTGGCGAACTTTGCCCTCTATCTATACCTGAACATCCGTGGACTCATATTTCCATGGATTTCATGACTGACCTTCCTACCTCAGAGGGTAAGTCAGTTATTTGGGTGGTAGTGGATCGTTTCAGTAAGATGTGCCATCTTGTTCCACTAAGGGTGTTACCGTCGTCCAAAAAACTTGCTGAACTTTTCATCAAACATATTGTCAAATTGCATGGCTTACCAGAGAATATTGTTTCTGACAGAGGGGTTCAATTTGTTTCTCGTTTTTGGAGAGCCCTTTGCAAGGCTCTGGGTATCACCCTGTCCTTCTCCTCTGCCTTCCACCCAGAGACTAATGGGCAGACTAAGAGGGTAAATCAAATGGTTACACAAAATCTCCGTTGTTATGTCTCTGATAATCAGGTAGACTGGGTAAAATACTTACCGTTGGTTGAATTTGCCATTAATAATCAGGATAGTAGCTTGTCTGGGACCTCACCATTTTACTGTAATTATGGTTTTCACCCAAGGCATGCATAATTTTGAAGTGCTACGTCTGATCACAGCGGGGTGGATGTTATCATTAAAGATCTGTGCACAGTCTGGGCCCAAGTTGCTGTGGGGGATAAAGTTTGGTTGTCCACCCGAAATATTCGCCTAAAAGTGCCTTGCGGTAAATTAGCTCCACGATTTGTGGGTCCTTATGTGGTGCAGAAAGTGGTGAACCCGGTGACATACCGTCTTAAGTTACCTCCCTCCGGGTTCATAAAGTTTTTCACCAGTCACTATTAAAGAGGTACATTCCATCTCCGACTTCACCTTCGATACCCCCTCCTCCTGTTAGTGTAGAGGGTCAGTTGGAATATGAAGTCGCCCGCATCTTAGTCTCCCGTAGAGTGCAGAGGTCGTTGCAGTACCTTGTCCACTGGAAGGGTTATGGCCCGGAGGAGAGGTCGTGGGTTCCGGCCAGGTGCATCCACGCTGAATCGCTGATCAGGGAATTCCACGACTCTCACCCGGACAAACCCAAACCAGGGAAGGGTCCAGTGGCCCCTCCTAAAAGGGGGGGTACTGTCACTGGGCACGTTTCCTCCGTGAAGCAGCAAGGCACGGTAGGGGTTAATCTCTCTAGTCAGTCGACACACCCAGGGAGAAGCCGGGCTGATGAGCTTAGGAGTGACAGCTCAGCTCCTAATTCCTAAACCTGGAGGCCGCACCAATCGTCTGCTGGGGTGGGCTCTGGGTTCCACATTTAAACTCCCTCACTTCTCTCAGTCTTTGCCTGAGAACGGTTTCCCCTTGCTACTTCCTGTGTTTCCTGTTTGTATTTGCTCTCCTGATCTCTGACCTCGGCTCGCTTCCTGACCTCGCCTTTGCCTCCGAGTTTGTACTGCGCTCCTGACCGTGTTAGGACCCCGGCTTGCTTTTTGACTAATCTTTTGGCTTATGTTTCTTGGCATATACGATCCCGTACTGTGACTGACCCGGACTGTTGGACTTTGAGTTTCCCTGACGGCCCTGCACTTAGCAGCGTAGGGGCTGTCGTCCAGTTGGGGTCTGCCGCCAGGGCCCACTACACCTCCTCTGACGTGACAGCATCTCTTACTTTTTTGTAAATATTGTATTATGTCTTTTCATGGGACAACACTGAAGATCTGACACTTTGATACGATGTAAAGTAGTCAGTGTACAGCTTACATAACAGTGTAAATGTGCTGTGCCCTTAAAATAACTCAAAACAGAGCCATAAATGTATAAACCGTTGGCAGCAAAAGTGAGTACACCCTTAAGTGAAGATGGTCAAATTGTGTCCAATTTGCCATTTTCCCCTCTACAGTGTCATGTGACTCAAAAGTTTTACAAGGCCTCAAGTGCGAATGAGGAGCAGGAGTGTTAAATTTGGTGTTATAACTCTCACACTCATCACTGTAAGTTCAAGAACTGTCTGAGGATCTGGAAAAAAATGTTGCTCCACATAAAGACGGCCTAGGCTAGAAGAAAATTGCCAGCATCTTGAAACTGAGCTGCAGCATGGTGGCCAAAACCATACAGCACTTTAATAAGGCAGGTTCCTCACAGAACAGGCCTCACCATGGTTAACCAAAGTAGTTGAGTGCATATGCTTAGCATCATATCCAGAGATTGTCTTTTCAGAATATACGTATGAGTGCTTCCAGCATTGCTGCAGAGGTTAAATGGGTGTGGGATCAACCCGTCAGTGCTCAGACCATACACCACAAATTGCATCAAATTGGTCTGCATGGCTATTGTCTCAGAAGGAAGACTCTTCTAAAGATGATGCACAAGAAAGCCCGCAAACAGTTTGCTGAAGACAAGCAGACTAAGGACATGGATTACTGGAACCGTGCCCTGTGGTCTGATGAGACCAAGATAGTTATTTAGTTCAGATGGTGTCAAGGGTGTGTTGCTGCAACTAGGTGAGGTTTATAAAGACAAGTGTGTCATGCCTACAGTCCAGCATGGAGGTGGGAGTGTCATGGGCTGCATGAGTACTGCTGCCTGTGTGTAGCTACAGCTCATTGAGGTAACCATGAATGCCAACATGTACTGTGACATACTGAAGCAGAGCATGATCCCTTCCCTTCTGGGCCGCAGGGCAATGTTCCAACATGTTAATGACCCCAAAAACACCTCCAAGACCACGACTGCCTTGCTAAAGAAAATGAGGGTAAAGGTGCTGGACTGGCCAAGCATGACTCCAGACCTAAACCCTACTGAGCCTCTGTGGGGCATCCTCAAACGGAAGGTGGAGGAGCGCAAGATCTCTAACATCCACCAGCTCCGTGATGTCCTCATGGAGGAGGATTTCAGTGGCTGCAACCTGTGAAGCTCTAGTGGCCTCCATGCCCAAGAGAGTTAAGATAATGCTGGAAAATAATGGAGGCCACACAAAATATTGACAATTTGGGCACAATTTGTCCATTGTCACTTAGGGGTGTACTCACTTTTGTTGCCAGTGGTTTAGACATTAATGGCTGTGTGTTGACTTATTTTGAGGTCACACCAAATTTACATTGCTATACAAGCTGTGCACTGACTACTTTACATCTTTACATTGTATCAATGTGTCTTATCTTCAGTGTTGTCCATGAAAAGATATTATACAATATTACTATTATACAATATACTATGTGGGGTGTACTCACTTTTGTGAGATACTGTACATGGCATCTACAGAAGTCTGCATTAGGCTTCCGGCTGCCATGGCAACTGATCGTCCCCCTGCAATTTTTCTGAGGAAAAGTGCATCTTATAGTCCGAAAAATACATTATGTAATTTTAGATTAATTTTATATTATTTAATCTGATAATCATTTTATATTATATAATTTTATATAGTTTTACAATTAACATAAGTTAAAATTTATTACTTTAGTGGTTTTAATTGGGAAAAATTTTTTTTTTTGTCTACTACAACTTTGCTCTCAGCCATGCCACTTTGAAATTGGTACGGATTGTTATGACAGTTTCGTGCTACATTCTGTCGAGCCACATTCATAAATGTGTCTGACGAGACACGACCCGTAAGAATCGTGGCATACAAAAGTGTCAGGTCTGGTGCAGCACATGCTAGATTTTGGTGGAGGACAGTTCATACCTCTGTTGGGCAGGGCTGCAACAGTTTTTGTGGCTCAAAGCACGCCAGAAAACTGGCACAGCCTCATTCATACATGTCGCCCTTTATGTTTTCTATCTGCTGTTCTGCCTCTTCAGCTCACCTACAATTAGGTGACGGAGATTCAGATGCTCCAGCACCAATCTAGATTACAGGCTGGCATGATGTCATCGAACCAGTCTGTTTTAGTAGATGTGAGATTGGGTTGTGGTACCTCTCAGGTGGCAGAGAGAGGAAGGCAAAGTACAACAGCTGTGGGAGCCCTCAGAATCAGTTCAACTAGTGCCCTTTAGCATTAGCATCCCACCCTGACACTGAATGGGGTTGTCCATTCTACTAAGAAAACTGCCTGCTGGTTGAAGAGAGGATAAAAGAGGAAAAAAATGTAGGTATAGTCCCACCATAGACTTTGACGGCTTATTGTTAGGATATGCCATCAACGTCTGATAGGTACGTATCTCCCCTTTGGGACCCGCACCCACCTTGGGAACAAACATAATGGAGAGCCAGTCACACTTGCACATTACTCTACATTCATTTTATGGGAGTTCCCAGTACAGCTGAACACACCACTGACCTGTATTTAGAACTCCCATAGAACAGAATGGAGAGTCTTCTGCAGGTACGACCAGCTCTCCATCCTGCTCCATTACTTTCGGGGGCCTGTTCCAGAGATGAGAACCACTCCTATCAGACTTTGGTGGCATTTACTGCCAATATGCCATCAAAGTCTAAGCAGGGAACACTACTTCAACTCACTTTTCAAACCTGCTCTGTCGTTGCTGGGGATGGTCCACACTGATCATGTCACCATTATTGGTCACATGACGTTGATGCCAATCACAGACCTTAGAAGTCACTCTCCATTTTACAGAAGGGGGTTTCCAAAAGGGAGGAGTAAAGTCACAACATTTTTTGCACCATAAAAGAAGACGCAAATTTTTTAAATAAAAAGTCTTCGTGTATTTTATGTGAACAAAAAAAAATCATTTTTAAATTCAAAACATTAAACTTTGCGCAATTTACCGATTGGTACCCCAAAAAAATAATGAACCCAATAGACATGCTTGTTACTGGGATAAAACTTTAACCC
The DNA here is from genome assembly GCA_025379985.1 of Phyllomedusa bahiana. Taxonomy (NCBI): domain Eukaryota; kingdom Metazoa; phylum Chordata; class Amphibia; order Anura; family Hylidae; genus Phyllomedusa; species Phyllomedusa bahiana. The sequence goes on along the minus strand of JAODAL010072819.1, from coordinate 940 downwards.
CTTAACCCCCCTAAAAAAAAAATCTGACTCTTCATTTTTCCCCTTCCCCCCTTCCAGGAAATAACTTTTTATTTTTCCATCATAGACATAGAGGGTTTTTTTTTGCAGGGCAAATTTCTTTCTAATGGGGTCATTTGTACCAAGAAAAATAGGGGGGGAACCAGAAATTCTAAGTGGGGCAAAAATTAAAAAAGTTATTGCGCCATGCTTTGCGGGTTTTTTTGCTTTTTCGGCGTTCATCTTTGGTAAAAATGATGTGTTTTTTGAATTTTTCGGTTGTACAATCCAGCAATACAAAATTTTGTAGGGGTTTTCCCTTATGTTTTGGGACCGTAAAAAAAATTTTAAACATTTTCTATTTTTTAAAATTTGTGCAGTGGGCCCATTTTTGCCCAATAACTTTTTTTTCCCTGGGTTTCAAAAAGAAAAAAAAGCTTTTACCCCCATAACATAAAAATAACATGCAACATTTCAAAACTGGATGCTTTTCTCAAAAATTCTGTTTGAAAATTTTTGGGTCCAGGTTTTGGGGGGTGGAAAGACATTGCTCCGTAAGCATTGATTAGGTTGGGGTGGGAGACTATATGCTTTGGTATCTTGTTCTAGGGATATCACATTAGATGTATATTTCCTTTTAAAATTGACTATGGGGGAAAGATTTAAAATTTAGGAAAATTTGAGGGAGCTCTTATGACTATTTGCATAAAGGCCCCTTTTGGGAATTTTAAAAATTTTTCAATGACGTTGATGTGTAAAGTGGATTACCCTCATGTTTTCCAGGAGGAATATAAACTTGCCGTGTTAAAAATTATTTATTTAGTTCTATTGACCCAATTACTAATATTTAAAATGAAGTGTGCTTTTACAGTTTTTTTTGACCTAAATTTTTAGAAGTTAATATTTACTGCAGTTTTTGATTGTTTTGAGCTTTTATTAGCCA
>JAODAL010072818.1:0-14967 GCA_025379985.1 Phyllomedusa bahiana | reverse complement strand
TCCGCTCTGTGAGCCCGTCCTCTACCCCTCTCCCGCTCTGCTCTGTGAGCCCTTTCCTTTTACCCCTTTTCCCCGCTCGCTCTGGGGACCCCCGCCCTCAACCCCTGCCCCGCCTACTCTGTGAGTCGTCCTCAAACCCCCTCCCCGCTTGCTTTTTGGGGAACCCCTTTCCTCAAACCCCGTTCCGCTCCGCTTTTGTGAACCCCTTTTTTAAACCCCTTTCTTTCCTTGTGCCTTTTAAAGGGCCCATCTTCTACTTCCATCCTGCTCCACTCTGTGAGCTTACCCTCTACCCCTATCCTGCTTTGCTCTGTGACCCTTCTCCCCTACCCCCTCTCCCGCTCCACTCTGTGAGCCCATCCTCTCCCTCCCGGGTTTAGGGAGAGCACTGTGCTTCACCTTTTTCCATTACCAGTCAGGGGAGCGCTGGAAATCACCAAAATCAGGACCGGCGGGGGGGCGTGGATCAGCCAGGTCGGTACCAGTGGGAAGCGTTTTGCATCACCGGGTCAGGAAACCGGTCAGGAAGAGCGCGTGCATCATCGGGCCCAGGTCCCCGGCCAGGGAGAGCGCAAAGTTTCAGCCAGGTCAGGAACTGGTCAGGGAGAGCCCCTGGGAAACAGTCGGGTCAGGTACCAGTCAGGGAGATGTTGTGCATCACCCCAGGTCAGGTCCGGGGTAAAGGGAGGGGGCTGTGATCAGCCGGGCCCAGGTACCATCAGGGATGGTGTTGAACACCAATAAAGGAAACCGGTCAGGAGAAGCGCTGTGCATCGGGCCGGGTGGGAACAGGTGGGGGAGAGCGCTTTTTATCACCCAGGTAAAGGTTAACCGGCGGGGAGGGGCGCTGGCATCACCCAGGTCGGGAAACCGGTCGGGGAGAGCGCTGGCATCGGGCCAGGTAAGGTACCAGTCAGGGGGGAGTGCTGTGTTTCAGCCAAGTCAGGTCCCGGTCGGGAGAGCCTGTGCATCAGCCGGGTCAGGAAACCAGTAAGGGAAAGAGGGGCTGTCCCAATCAGCCGGGTCAGGCCCGGGTTCAGGGAGACGCTGGGCATACCCAGGCCAGGTCCCGGGGTTTCCAGGGAGGCGCTTAAATCACCCGGGGTCAGGAAAACCGTCAGGGGAGGCGCTGTGCTCGTCTTTTTCCATTACCGGCCCCCAGGGGGGAGCGCAAAGTATACCGGGTCGGGTTACGGGTTCGGGGGAGGCGCTTTTGCATAAGCCAGGTCAGGTACCATTTCAGGGAGAGGAGTGCACCCACCCCAAGTCAGGTCCCTTTCAGGGAAGGGGGTGTGCATCACCCGGGTCGGTCCAGCGGGAGAGTGCTGTGCATAAACCGGGTAAGGTACCGGTCGGGGGGAACGCTGTGCATCAGCCGGGTCGGGCCCAGTCGGGGAAAGAGCGCTTTTGATCACCCAAGGTCAGGTACTGGCCCAGGGAGATTTGTTTTGCATCAGGGGGGTCGGGTACCATTCTGGGGTTGCGCAATGAAATCCCCAGGTCGGGAAACCAGTCAGGGAGACTTTAAATGCATCAGCCGGGTTTCCAGGAAACCAGTCAGGGAGAGCGTTGTGCATCCCCCAGGTCGGGGTACCAGTCAGGGAGAGCGCAGTGCATCAGGGGGGGTCCGGAAAACCCGGTCAGGGAGAGTGCGTGCATCAGGGGCCCTTGGGGGGTCAAATACCGGGGTCATGGGGGGAGGCCGGGAATCACCGGGGGGTTCAATACCCGGCCCCGGGGGGAAGGGGGCTTGAAAATTAGGCCGGTTCATTGGGGTTCCGACCATGGGAGAGGCTGTGCATAGCCAGGGTCGGGGGGGTTAACCCGGTCCCCAGGGGAACCCCGGCTTAATAAAAACCAAGCCAGGTCAGGTCCCGGCGGGGAGGGGCGTTGTCCCCTCGGGCCGGGGGAACCTGTACCGTTCGGGTTTATGGGGGCGCTGTGCACAGCCCTGGTCAGGTCCCAGTCAGGTAAGCGCTATGTATCAGCCAGGCAGGTCCCAAGTCAGGGAGAGCATTATGAAAATCAGCCAGGTCAGGTACCAGTCGGAAAGGGGCGTTGTGCATCACCGGGGTTCGGGGTACCACCCAAGGAGAGCGCAGTGAAACCCCCGGTGGTACCGGTTTCAGGGAGAGGGGCTGTGCATCAGCCGGTAAAAACCCGGTCGGGGAGAGCGCTCTTTTTTCCACCCGGGGGTAAAGAACCAGTAAAGGGAGAGCGTTTTGGTTTTAGCCGGGTCAGGCCCCCGGAAAAAAAAGAGCTCTGTGCATCACCCGGGGTTCCGGGTTTGGCAGGAGACGCTGGGATCAGCCAGGCGGGGTTTACCGGCGGGGAAAGAGAGTTTGTGCATCAGCGGGCCAAACCAGCCCGGGGAAGCGCAATAAAATACCCAGGTCGGGTTTACCGGTCAGGGAAAAGCGCTTGCATCAGTGGGTCAGATCCCAGTGGGAGAGCGCTATATATCGGGCCAGGTAAAGGGTCCCGGTCAGGGAGAGCGCTGTGCTTTAAAGCCGGGTCAGGTACCTTTCCAGGAGAGCACTGTTAAAACCGAGGGGGCGGGGCCCTTTAAGGAAGAGCGCTGTGCATCGTGGGGTTTCAAAATTCCCGGTCAGGGAGGAGCCCTGAACAGCCGGGTCAGATCCCGGTCAGGGAAAACGCTGTCCCATTACCCGGGTCAGGTTCCGGTCAGGGAGCGCTTTTGCATCAGCCAGGTCAGGTATCAGTTGGGAGAGGGGCTGTGCTTTTACCCGGGGTTCAGGCCCCGGTCAGGAAAAGCTCTGTGCATCGAGGGGTTTTCGGGTCCCCTTTCAGGGGGGGAGGCGGGTGCCATCACCGGGTCCAGGTCCCGGGTCAGGGGAGTGTGTCCCTCTTCCCGGGTCAGAAACCGTCAGGAGAGGGGTATGAAACAACCGGGCGGAACCCGGTCAGGGAGAGAGTCGTGCATAAACGGGTCAGAAAACCAGTCAGGGGGAGCGCTATGTAAAAACCAGGTCAGGTCCCGGTAAGGGGGCGCTGTAAATTACCCGGGCGGGGTACCGGTCAGGAAGGGGCACTGTACATCGGGAGGGGGAAGGTACCGGTAGGAAGAGCGCTGTGCTTTCCAGTCGGGCGGGAACCGGTCAGGGAGAGCCCCTATGAAACCCAGCCATCAGGTACGGTCAGGGATTGCGCTGTGCATCAGTCGGTAAAGGTACCAGTCGGGGAGTTGTTGTCCCTCAGCCGGGGTCAGGTACCGGTCGGGAGGGGCGCTGTGAATCAGCCGGGGCAGGTACCATCGGGGTAGTGCTGTGCATCACCCAAAAGTCAGGTCCCGGTCAGGGGAAGAGCGCGGCATCACCGGGTCGGGAACAGTCGGGAGAGTGTTTGGCATCACCGGGCCCGGTCCCGGGTTCGGGAGGGGGAGCGCGGGTGCATCACCAGGTCAGGTACCGGCAGGGGGGAGCGTTTTGTGCATCAGCCGGGTCAGGTCCCCGTCGGGGGAGAGCCTGTGAATCAGTCGGGTCATTTTTACCGGTCGGAGAGCGCTATTATCGGGCCGGGTTTCGGGGTACGGGGCCAGGGAGGCGCTGTGCATCAGCCAGACAGGTACCAGTCGGGGAGAGTGCTGTGCATCAGCCAACGGGTTTCCCCGGCAGGGAGACGCCTGTGCTTTCCCCGGGGGTCGGGGTACCATCGGGGAGCTTTCGTGCATACCCGGGTAAATCCCGGGTCGGGGGAAAAGCGTGTGCATCAGCCGGGTCAGGTATCAGCCCGGGGAGACGCTTGCATTAGCCGGGTAAAGGCGCCGGGGGGGAAGAGCCTGTGCATCAGACGGGTCAGGTGCCGGTAAGGGAAGGCTGTGCATCACCCCCGGGCCCAGGTACCCCCAGGAAGCGCTTTTGCATAGCCGGGTCAGGTACCTTTCCGGGGAGATTGCTTTTTCCCACGTGGGGTCAGATACCAGTCGGGGAGAAGCGCTATGTATAAACCCAAGGTCGGTCCCGGGTTGGGAGAGTGCTGTGAAATCGTGGGGTCATTCCCAAAAGCCCAGGGAGAGCGCTTGAAATCACCGGTCAGGTCCCGGTCAGGGAGGCCCCCTGTGCATTACCGGGGGGGGGTTTCATTTCCCGGTCGGGAAAAGAGCGATGTGAATCACCCGGGTCGGGTTCCCGGAAAAGGGGAGAGCGCTTTTGAAATCAGCCAGGTCGGGAAATGGTCAGGGGAGCGCTGGGGCCTTCAGTCGGGTCGGGTTTACCAGTCGGGGAAGTTTGTGCATCAGCCGGGTTGGGTCCCGGTCGGGGAGGGGCCTGTGCCCCAAACCGGGCGGGGGTCCCAAAGTCGGGAGAGTGCGGGGCTTTCAGCCGGGCAGGCCCGGCCCCGGGGGGAGAGCGCTTTTGGAAATCACCGGGGTCAGGTCCCGGGTGGGGGAGAGCGTTTTCATCACCTGGTCAGGTCCCCCAGTCGGGGGAAGAGCGCTGGCTTTCTTTCGGGTCAGGTACCGGTCGGGGAAAAAAGCGCTAGGGAAACAGCCAGGTCAGGTACTGGTCAGGGGAGCGTGTGCATCAGCCGGGTCGGAAACCATAGGGGAGTGTTTTTGATCACCAAAGGAGGTACCGGTCAGGGAGAAGCGCTGTGCATCACCCGGGCATTTTCATTAGGGAGAGGGGCGGCATCAGGGGTAAAGGTACCGGTAAAGGGGGGAGCGCTGTGCATCAGCCGGGTCGGTATCATTTCCGGGGAAAGCGCGGGCATAAAGCCAAGCCCAGGAACCGGTTCCCGGGGAAAAGCGCGTGCATCAGCCAAGTGGGTTACCGCCGGGAAAATTGCTGTGAAACACCCGGGGGTCGGGTTTCCCGGTCAGGGAGGCGCTTGCTTTCAGCCCGGTTAAGGTATCAGTCAGGGGGGAGCGCGTGCATCAGCCAAGTCAGGGAAAGGGTCGGGGGAGACGCGGCATCACCCCGGGTGGTCCCAGAAGGGGAGTGTTGTGCATCACCCAGGTCAGGTACCGGTGGGGAGAGCGCTGTGCATCAGTCGGGTCAGGTCCCATTCAGGGAGAGTAAGTCCCATCACCCCAGGTCAAAAAACCGGGTCGGGGTGCGCGGGTGCATCACCCGGGGTCGGGTCCCAAATCGGGGGAGAGTGCTGGGGAACACCCGGGTGGGTACCGGTAGGGAAGCGCTGGGCATCAGCAGGTCAGGTACCGGTCAAGGGAGAGCGCGTGCATAAACCCGGGTCGGGTTCCCAATCAGGGAGAGGCTGTGCATCAGTCGGGTCAGGAAACCCGGCCCAGGGAGAGCGCTATGTATCCCCAGGCAGAAACGGGCGGGAGGCTGTGTGCATCAGCCGGTCGGGTTTACCTTCAGGGAGAGTGCTTTTTGCATCAGCCAAGTAGGTCCCCTTTCGGGGAGACCCGCTGTGCTTTCAGCCAGGTCGGGTTTCCCCAGTCAGGGAGAGTGCTGGGGCATCACCAAGGTGGGTTACCAGCAGGGGATTGCTGTGAAACACCAAGTAAAAGGTACCGGTCAGGGAAGCCTGTCCCATCACCGGGTCAGGTCCCAAGTAAAGGGAGAGGCTGTCATCAGCCGGGTAAAGGAAAAGGGTTCAGGGAGGCGTTGTGCATCACCCCGGTTTCAGTTCAGTAAGGGAGGCGCGGGGCATCACCCAAGCGGGTCCCGGGGGTAAGGGGGGAGCCGGTGATCACCGGGGGTGGGTTTACCATTTCGGGGAAAAGTGCGGGGGGCATCCCCGGGTCAGGTGGGGTTTTCGGGGGAGAGCGCGTGCTTTTCCCCCGGGCGGGCCCCGGGTCAGGAAGAGTCGGTGCACCCGAGGGGGCCCGGGTCCCGGTCAGGGAAGCGCTGGCATCGAAAGGCGGGTTAAGGTCAGGGAGAGTGTTTGCAATCAGTGGGGGTCAAAATCCCAGTGGGGAGACGCTATGTTTTCAACCAGGTCAGCCCCGGTCGGGGAGAGTGTTTGGTGCATCAGTGGGGTTTCAGATACCAGTAAAAGGGAAAAACGCAAAGTATCGGGCCGGCCCAGGTACCGGTCAGGGAGAGCGCTTTTCATTGCCGGGTCAGGTACCGGTCAAAAGGGAAGCCCTTTTAAATCAGAGGGCCCGGTTTACCGGAAAGGAAGACCCGCTGTTCATCATTTCCGGGCGGTACCGGTCAGGGGGAGGGGTGTCCCATCAGTGGGGTTCAGGCCCAGTGGGGAGAGGTTGGCATCGGGCCAGGTCAGGTCCCTTTTCCAGGAAGCGCTGTCCCAAAACCCCGGGCCCGGTTTCCCGGTCAGGGAGAGGGGCTTCCCTCACCCAACCCAGGTATCAGTCAGGGAGAGCGCGTGCTTTAAACCGGGTCAGGCGCCGGTCAGGAAGAGCTCTTTTTAAATCAGGGGGTCAGGTGCCGGCGGGGGAAGAGGCTGTGCATCCCGGGTGGGTCCCGGTTTAAAGGGAACGCTGTGCATCGGGCCGGGGCAGGTCTGGTCGGGAGAGCGTGTGATCGAAAGGAAAGGGTTTGGTGGGGGGAGATGCTTTTTGGGCAAAACCAGGCAGGAAACCGGTCAGGGAAGCGCAGTGTTTTCAGCCAGGTCATCCCGGGTTTCCAGGGAAAACGCTGTGCATCACCCGGGTAAGGTTACCGGTCGGGGGGGTGCTGTGCTCAGTGGGGCAGATACCAGCAGGGAGACGCTGGGGCATCAGCCGGGCAGGTCCCTTTCGGGGAAGGGGCTGTGCATCAGTCGTTCGGGTTTAACCATTCAGGGAAGGCAAAGGTATCACCCCAGGAAGGACCGGTCGGGGGAAAAGCGCGTGCATTTAGCCGGGTCGGGTTTAACCGGTCGGGAAGAGCAACTGTAAAACTAGGGTAAGGTACCGGAAAAGGAAAAGCGGTGCATCTTCGGGTCGGGTCCCGGGGTGGGGAGAGGCAAAGGTATCAGCCAGGTCAGGTTGGCCAGGGAGAGCGCTGGCATCAGCCCGGGCAGGTACCAGTCAGGGAGGGGGGTTCTGTGCATCAGCCGGGTCAGGTACCAGTCGGGGGAGAGTGCTGTGCATCACCCAAAGGGCGGGGTACCGGTCGGGGAAAGGGGCGCTGGCATCAGCCGGGTCGGGTCCCAAAGTGGGGAGAGTGCTTTTGCATAGCCGGTCAGGAAACCGGGTCAGGGAGAGCGCTTGCATCGGCAGGTCGGGGTTACCAGTCAGGGGGGATTGCTGTCATCACCCAAGTAAAGGTCCCGGTCGGGGAGAGCGTGTGATCGCCGGGTCAGGTTACCAGTAAAGGGAGAGTGCGTGAAATCCCCCTTTCAGGTCCCGGTCAGGGAAAAGCGCTATCCTAGCCGGTTCAGGACCGGCGGGGAGAGCGGTGCTTCAGCCGGGCCCAAGGTCCCAGTCAGGGAGAGGGGCTGTCATCAGTCGGGCCCGGGAAACCGGTCAGGAAGGCGCGGGTGCATCAGCCGGGTCAGGTACTGGTAAAGGGAAGGCGGGTTCATCAGTCGGGCCCCAGGTACCAGTCAGGGAGAGTTTTTGTGCATCAGCCAGTCGGGTACCGGCAGGAGGGCTGGGGAAAACGCCAGGCCCAGGTACCAGCCGGGATTTTGCGTGCACCCACCCAAGTCAGGTACCGGCCCGGGAAAGCCTGTGAAATCGGGCCGGGTCAGGAAACCAGCAGGGGAGTGCTTGGATCACCGGGAATTTCCCGGTAAAGGAGAGCGCGGGTGAAATTCCCCAAGGTCGGGTATCAGCAGGGAGACGCTTTGCTTTAACCCGGGGTTTCAGGCGCCGGGTCAGGAAGAGCTCTGTGAAACCCGAGGGGTCAGGTCCCGGGCCCAGGGAGAGCCCTGTGCTTTAAGCCAGGCCCAGGTCCCGGCCCAGGGAATGGGATCAGTGGGGTCAGATCCCAGTCAGGGAGACCAATGTATAAACCAGGCAGGTCCCCCGGTAAAGGGAGAGTGCTTTTGCATCAGTCGGGAAAAGATACCAGTCAGGGAGAGCGTAGTACCCGAAGCGGGGAACCGGTTAGGGAGACCCCTGTGCATTAGCCGGATCAGGTACCGGTCAGGAAGAGCACTGTACACCCAAAACGGGTAAAAGGTACCGGTCAAAAAGAGCGCTGTGAAATATTGGGGTTCAGGTACCTTTCCCGGGGGGAGCCGCTATAAAAACAGCCAGGAATTACTGGCAGGGGGAGCGCTGGGCATTCAGCGGGCAGGGGTACCATCCGGGGAAAGAGGTTTTGCATCACCCAAGGCAGGTCCCCGGTAAAGGGGGGCGTTTGTGCATCACCCGGGTTCAGGTACCTTCAGGGAGGGGTCGGGCATCACCAAAAGTCGGTACCGGTAGGGAGGCGCTGTGCAAAAAGCCGGGTCGGGTCCCAAACCGGGAGAGTGCGTGAAAACAGCCGGGTCAGGTCCCCGGTCAGGGAGAGCGCTTTTGAAACAGCCAGGTCGGGTTTCCCGGGTAAGGGGGGAGGTGTGGCATCAGCCGGGCGGGGTACCAGCCCAGGGAGAGCGCTGGGCATCGGGCGGGTCAGGTCCCGGGTTCAGGGAGAGCGCTATGTAAGCCGGGTCGGGTACGGCCCAGGGAAAAGGCGCTGGGCTTTCAGCCAGGTCGGGGTACCAATCGGGGAGAGTGTTTGTGCATCACCCAAAAGTCAGGAAAGGGCAGGGAGAGCTTGTTTCACCCGGGGTTTTCATGTACCATTCAGGGAGGAGGTTTGTGCACCCACCGGGTCGGGTCCCGGTCGGGGAGAGCGCTGTGCATCCCCCAGGTCAGATATCGGGCAGGGAGAGCGCTGTGCATTCCCCCGGGTCGGGGGCCCCGGGTCGGGAAGGGCCCTCTGTGCACCCAAGGGGGTGGGTGCTGGTAGGGGGGAAAACGTTGGAAACAGCCGGGCGGGTTTTCCCGGCAGGGGGGCATTTGTGCTTAAAGCCAGGTCAGGTACCGGTTTAGGGAGAGCACTGTGTTTTCACCCAGGCATTTTCCCGGTAGGGAGAGACTTTTCTTCAGCCGGGTCAGGAAAGGGTTTGGGGGAAGCGTTTGGGGCATCAGTCGGGTCAGTTTACCAGCCCAGGGAAGGCAAATGTTTTCAACCGGGTTCAGGTACCGGTTTCAGGGAGAGTGCTGTGCATCATCGGGTCAGTACCAGTCAGGGGAAGCCCCCTATGTACCCGCCGGGTCGGGTCCCCGGTCAGGGAGAGCGCTGGGGATCACCGGGTCAGGAAACCGGGCCCAAAGAGCGCTGTGCTTTCGTCGGGCCCTTTTTAACCGGTCAGGGAGAGCGCTAGGGTATCACCCCAGGTCAGGTAGGGTCAGGGAGAGCGCTTGGCATCAGTCGGGTCAGGTCCCAGCGGGGAGAGTGTTTGCATCACCCAAGGTCAGGTCCCCGGCCCGGGAGAGCGCTGGATCAGCCAGGTCAGGGTACCAGTCGGGAGAGTGCTGTGCATCAGCCAAGTCAGGTCCCCGGTCAGGGAGAGGGGCATGTGCATCACCGGGGTCAGGTACCAGTCAAGGGAGAGGGGCTGTGATCACCGGGGTTTCAGGTACCGGCCCGGGGGGAAGAGGGGGGCCTGTGAAATCACCAGGCGGGTTTACCGGTCAGGGAAGCGTTTGTGCTTTCAGCCGGGAAGGGTACCAGTCGGGGAAGAGCGCGGGTGCATCGTCGGGTCAGTCCCGGTCAGGGAGACCAAGGGTATCAGCCGGGGACGGGAATGGTCAGGAGGGCGCTGGGGTCATCACCCCAGGTCAGGTCCCAAACCAAGGGGGGAGTCCCGGGGCATCACCCAAGTCGGGTTCCCCGGTCAGGGAGAGCGTTGTGATCGCCGGGTCAGGTACCAGTCAGGGAGAGTGCGGGTTCATAACCCGGGTTTCAGGTCCCGGTCGGGAGAGCGCTGTGCATCAGCCGGGTTTAGGTATCAGCGGGGAGGGGGCGTGTGCATTACCCGGGCGGGCGCCGGTCGGGAAAAGGCTCTGTCCCATCGGGACGGGCGGGTTTCCCGGTCAGGGGAGACCCGCTGTGCATCACCCCAGGTCAGGTCCCCGGTCGGGAAGCGCTGTGATCGGGCGGGTCAAAATCCCAGTCAGGGAGATGCTTTGTATAAACCCGGTCGGGGAAACCCCGGTCAGGGGGGTTTGGTGAAACGTGGGTTTCAAAAAACCCCAGCCCAGGGAAGCGCTATGTATCAGCCGGGGTCAGGTCCGGTTTCGGGAGAGCGGTGCATTAGGGGGGTTTAAGGGTACCGGTAAAGGAAAGAGCATTTAAACAACAAAACCGGGGTCAGGTCCCGGTTTCGGGAAGAGCGTTTTGGGGCTTTCAGTCGGGTCAGGTCCCGGGGTTGGGGGAGAGCGCAAATTATCAGCCGGGTAGGTCCCGGTCGGGGGGAGAGCGCTGTCCCATCAGCCCGGGGTCAGGTACCTTTCAGGGAGAGTGTTGTCATCACCCAAAGGTCAGGTCCCGGGTCAGGGGGGGAGCGCTGTGCATAGCCAGGTGGGGGAAAACCCATTGGGGGAGAGTGCTTTTGCATCAGCCAAGCCCAGGTACCCGGTCAGGGGGGGAGCGCTTTGGGCATCAGGGGGTTCAGCTCCCCCCCAGGGAGAGCCCCTGTGCATAAAGCCGGGTGGTATCAGTCGGGGAAAGAGCGCTGTTCAAACCCGGGGGGGGGCGGGGGGGGTCAGGAAGAGCTCTGTGCATAAAGGGGGTCAGGTGCCGGAAAGGGAGAGCGTGTGCACCCACCCCGGGGTGGGTTTAACCGGTCGGGGAGAGGCGTGCACAGTTTCAGGTACCATTCAGGGGGGAGCCCCTATGAATAAACCGGGTCAGGAAAGGTGGGGGAGAGTGCTGTGCATCATGGGGTAGAAAACCATTTCAGGGAGGGGCCCTATGTATCAGCCAGGTCAGGAAACCCCGGTCGGGGAAAAGGCGCTTGGCATTAGGGGGTCGGGCCCCGGTCAGGAAGAGCACTGTACATCGGGAACGTGTTCAGGTACCGGCCCGGGAAAGCGCGTGCATCAGTGGGTTCAGGTCCCGGGGCCCGGGGACCCTATGTATCACCGGGTTTCCGGGTAAAGCCAAGGGAGGTGTTTGTGCATCACCCAAAAGTCAGGTACCGGTCAGGGAGGGGCGCTGGGCATCGCCGGGGTCAGGTACCAGTCGGGGAGAGTGCTGTGCTTCACCCCGGGTCGGGGAACGGCAGGGAGAGCGCTGTGCATCGGGCCGGGTTTCAGGTATCACCCGGGGAGCGCTGGTGCATTAGGGGGTCAGGCGCCGGTCAGGAAGGGGCTCTGTGCATCCGAAGGGTCAGGGGGCCGGTCAGGGAGAGCGCGTGCATCAGCCGGTCAGGAAAAGGGGTTCGGGAGGCGCGTGCTTTCACCGGGTTTTCGGTACCGGCGGGGGAGAGCGCTGTGTCATTGGGTCAAAAACCCATCAGGAGAGCGCAATTTATCAGCCAGGTCAGGTCCCCGGTAGGGAGAGCGCTTTTTAAAATAAACCGGGTCGGGTTTCCCGGTCAGGGAGGCGCTGTTTTATAAACCCGGGGTTCATTTCCCGGGTCAGGGGGGACGCTGTGAATCATCGGGTCAGATCCCAGCCCGGGGGAGACCCGCATGTATCCCCAGGTCGGGTTTTCCCGGGCAGGAGGGGCAAATGTACATAAAACCGGGGGGGGTCCCGGTTTCAGGGGGGTGGGGGGGCCTGTGTAAAACCCGGGTTTCAGGTCCCCAGTCGGGGAGACCCGCTGTGAATAAACCCGGGTCAGGAAACCGGTCGGGGAGAGCGCAAATGCATCCCCCGGGCAGGTCCCGGTCAGGGTGAGCCTGTGCATCACCCGGGTTTCAGGTACCATTAGGGGGGGTTGCTGTTCATCCCCGGGGTCAGGCCCCTTTCAGGGAGAGGCTTTTGCATCACCAGGTCGGGTTACCAGTAAAGGGGAAAAGTGCTGGCATCGCCAAGTCAGGTACCATTCAGGGAGAGCGCGTAAATCACCCGGGCGGGGAACCAGTCAGGGAGAGTGCTTTTGCATCACCCGGGGTTTCAGGTACCGGTCAGGGAAAAGCCTGTGCATCAGCCGGGTTCATATCCGGTCAGGGAGAGCGCTTTTGCATCGCCGGGTAGGTACCAGTCAGGGAGGGCCTGGCACCCGCCGGGTCAGGTACCATCGGGGAAGGAGCGAAATTTGCATCGGGCCCGCAGACAACCCCTTTGGAGGTGGGGGGGAAAAGTTTCCCCCTACGCTCTGTAAAAGGCCCAGGACGCCTCAACCCCGGGAAAATAACACCTTAAACCCGGTCATTGCCCCTCAGAAGAACACCCTCAGGGCCATCTACAGGGAGGAAATGCTTCAGCCCCCAAAGGGCCCCTTCCTTGGGGAACGGTGTTGGAGACGGGGAAACCTCCAATGGAGCTTCCCCTTTTTTCTCCAGCCCGGGAACCCTCCCTAAAAAACCCGGGGGGTATCGGGTGAAGCCTGCCCCCCTGAACCTCAATGCCCTGAGGGGAACCTTCAAGAAGAGCAGGACCCTCTCAGAGGTCAATGACTGAGCAGCAGGAGACGGGGGACAGGCCCCCGGCTCGCGACAGTGACCGCTGGGGAGCAGACCGGTCTGCTTTTTTTTTTTTGTTTCTTAAATTTTTTTTAAAAATTAAAAAAAAACCAAATTTGGAAAAAAAAAACTGAAAAAAAATTTGGGCCAAAAACTGTGCAAATCATTTCCCGGTCGTTTTTTAGCCGCCTTAACACCCCCCCCCCCCCCCCCCCCTTCATTGACCTCAATAGTAAATTCTCCAGTGCTTTCCCAGTGAAATCTGCTGAAATCTTGAACAAACTCAGCTCGGATTTTCTATTGAGGTCTATGGGGACGGTTTACAGGAGGCTTCTAATCCAAAATCCGTGTCACAATTCGACTTAAAAAACCGCCATGAAGCCTTATTCCTGTTACTAATATGTGGCAGACATACGCTGTAGCGCTGTACAGGGCTGTTGTCTTATCAGTCCCCATCTCAGGACTTTTCACCCATCAAGATGATGACGTAGGCGACCGCAGGGAGAACATACAGAGTCCTGCGAAATCACCGGTCACCCGACCACTGACTGGAAGGAGGAAGCGCTCTGCCCGGCAGCTGCCACCTCCTGCCCCTTTAAGAGACTCTAGACGGGAAGAGTCAGAGTCCGCCCCGTCATCACAGCTGTGGACGCCCGGGGATTGGCTGCTGATGGTCAGCTCATGAGCCCAAACAGGACATATAGGCTCCATCCTGTAGAGGGGCCCCGCCGAGACCTCGAAGAGAATACCGTATGTAGCAGAGGATGGTACCGTATATGTGTATAGTATGTACAGTACATGAGTATAGTATATGTGTATAGGAGTATTGTACCGTATATGTGTATAGTACTGTACAGTACATGAGTATAGTATATGTGTATAGGAGTATTGTACCGTATATGTGTATAGTACATGTGTATAGTATTGTACAGTACATGAGTATAGTATATGTGTATAGGAGTATTGTACCGTATATGTGTATAGTACATGTGTATAGTATTGTACAGTACATGAATATAGTATATGTGTATAAGAGTATTGTACAGTACATGAATATAGGCATATTGTAAAGTATATGTGTATAGTACATGTGTATAGTATATGTGTATAGTACATGTGTATAGTATGTGTGTATAGTATGTGTGTATAGTATGTGTGTATAGGAGTATTGTACAGTACATGAGTATAGGCGTATTGTAAAGTATATGTGTATAGAAGTATAATATGTGTATAGTATTGTACAATATGAGTATTCTATAGGATATGAGCATTGTACCATATATAAGTATTGTATAGGATGTGTATAGAAGTATTGCACAGTATGAGTATTGTACAGTAAATGAGTATTGTGTAGGATGTGTATAGAAGTATTGCACATTATATGAGTATTGTACAGTATAGGAGTATTGTACAGTATAGGATTATTGTATAGGAAGTGTGTAGAAGTATTGTACAGTATATGAGTATTGTATAGTATATGACAAATTGTATAGGAAGGGTGTTGTAGAAGTATTGTAGTATATGAGTATTGTAAGTATATGCTATTGTAAGGAGTGTGTAGAAGTATTGTACAGTATATGAGTATTGTATAGTATATGACTATTGTATAGGAAGTGTGTAGAAGTATTGTACAGTATATGAGTATTGTAAAGTATATGACTATTGTATAGGAAGTGTGTAGAAGTATTGTACAGTATATGAGTTTTTGTAAAGTTTTAGGGATATTGTATAGGAGTGTGAGAAGTATTGTACAGTATATGAGTATTGTAAAGTATATGACTATTGTATAGGAAGTGTGTAGAAGTATTGTACAGTATATGAGTGTTGTATAGTATATGAGTATTGTACAGTATATGAGTATTGTACAGTATAGGAGTATTGTGTAGGATGTGTGTAGAAGTATTGTATTGTACAGTATATGAGTATTGTGTAGTATATGGGTATTGTACACTATATGAGTATTGTACAGTATAGGAGTATTGTACAGTATAGGAGTATTGTACAGTATAGGAGTATTGCATAGGATATGTGTAGAAGTATTGTATAGTATATGAGTATTGTACAGTATAGGAGTATTGCATAGGATGTGTGTAGAAGTATTGTATAGTATATTGCCGTCCTGAGTATTCTCCTCATTTCCAGGTTCTTCTTGATCCATCATGTATAGAGCAGCGGCTCATTCTGGAAGTGGGGTTCATAGATCGAGGAAATGGTGAGTGCCCCCAATAGCACCGGAGCGGAGTAACAGCCCCTCACACCACGTCCAGGACTTACCCCCTGGAGCATTTTGTGGAGGAGCTGGATTTGAGGAAGGCTCATTGTATTCTGCTTAGAGGCCTAAACCGCATTGACTGGGACGAGGTCTTCACAACCATCTTCAGCGCCCCCCGTGAGAGGTGCAGGAAAGACCCAATGTGCATCAACAGTGGAAAGGTGGCAACAAATACTAAAAAGAAAGCGCCCAA
>JAODAL010072817.1:0-14967 GCA_025379985.1 Phyllomedusa bahiana | reverse complement strand
ACAACATTTTACCAACGAATGAACACCATAAAAGCAAAACACCAGCAAACATGTATGTTTTTTTCACATTTTGCCCCACTTAGTATTTGTTTACAGTTTCCCAGTATATTCGATGGTACTATGAATGACACCATTAGAAGGACATCTTATCCCGCATAATAAAAGCCTTTATATGTCTATGTAGGTGAAAAAGTAAAAAAAGTTATGGCTCTGGGAAGGCAGAAAAGGAAAAACGAACATGAAAAAAATAGGCTGCAACGGGAAGGTTTTAATATAAAAATATATAATATCCCAAAAATATTAAAATTTCTCCAATTAAATATATTTCAAATTTATAGAATCTAAAATTAATTTTAAATTAGATAACCCAGTGACCTATATTTTTCTGAATTATGTTAAAAATAAAATGTTCGAATTTTTATTTTTTGTTACATTAAACGAAAGAAATTTTTATCAGATGGTGATCAGTGTTGAAATGTATTTTTGCTGCTCTCACCCTCACCTACATACAGAAGGAGCCAGCATACCATAGATCTTGCTGGGACCTGTGGTCCACCAAGCAAGTTCAGCACCATAGTTTCTATTTCCCAACATGCTTTTCTAATAACTTTTCTTTTATTTCCAGCCTATTTATAGCCTTTACATATGTTTGGCGCATTAATAATGCAGCACAGCTCTGTAATGTGCTAAACACGATGATGTGCGTCAAAATTTAGACACCATTTATGAGCGCATAAAAAACGCTTTTATAGATTCAGGTGCATTTTACACAGAAAAATAGACAGGAAAATGCACATTGATGTGCCTATTTGCATACATATCTCCCTAAGTTCCTGCACTACGCTGCAACATTTTTCCTAATAATGAAACCATTACTAGAAAACTAGTAATTGGTTTGGAGGACTCAAAATGTCACCAAACACAATTCAAAATAAGGGCTAGGGGCCGTTTACACGGCACAGGACAAATACCGGCTGGTTTATCCGTCCGGTATTTGAACTGTTTTCGTGCCGTGCACACGGCCGCAGGGGGTCTGAAAAACCACGGGGCGGAAAACCCGTGCAGTGGGGAATGCTGCGCAGGTTTTCCATAGAGGCCCATGTTGAAAGTTTTCACCCGGTTTGCAGACGGTATTCAAAACCAAAAACCATCTGAAAAACCGGGTGAAAACCCATGCCGTAGGACAAGCCCTTATAGGAGATTAAGCAGACAACAGATACAGATAAAGCAAGTTTTTACATATAACAGTCAGAAAGAGCTGCTGGAAGTCGTTTTATGTAAGTTTACAGAATCTTCTTTGGGTCGTTTGCTTTATACACAATGTACCAGAAAAAAAGAAAATGGGTCCACCTTCACCCAGTGTCCAAAGGAGCCGCTCATCCTGGCTATATAAAGAGCAGTACAGAACATGTAGTATGTCACTGTGGTGTAGAGGCGCTGCTAGACCACCAATCACTGCATGCAGTTCACTAATAGCAAGGTTTTACAAGGAAACTGTTCATGATAATTGTCTGGATTAGTGTGTGGGACATTGTATCTTGAAACCACACTCAACATACAATATCCCAGGAAAGACCACTGTATGTTGAAAATATTGTATCCTGAGGGCATTGTAACTTTAGGGACCACTATGTTTATATAGTTCTTCACTTTTTGAAAAGAGTACTTTAACCATATACATATTGGGTGGCATATATGAATGGGGCTGCGGCAGATATCTGCCGTCTTTTCAACCTGATATCCAGCGCAGCCCCATTCGCTACATTTTTAAAAGTCCTGCACACCCACGGCACTTTGTAATGCGCCAGATTTCGGAGAGGCGTGCGGTAGGCAGGGCGCACTAGAACCGTACAAAGCTATAGATTTATAGCTTCGCTACGGCATTTCTAGCTGCCTTACTGCTGGAACAGGTAGAGCACTTTCAAAGTGGTTTACCTGAGCCAGAAATGTTGTACTAGCGCTAGAATGCACCTGATTTATGACCCGCTGTAGAGTGGGTTCATAAATCTGGCGCATTCTAGACTAATATTATGTGCGTGAAATTTGCCGTTTAAATGCCAAATTTCATAAATGTAGCCCATCATATCTTATTTTAATCATGCAATCATTGCCTACTCCTATGCTATCACTTTTGAATGCGAGTTTGATTGCATCTATACACAGTATGTACTGTGTTTACTATTAATGATAGAAAATACTTTTTATAGACAAGGCAAACATTCTTATGATCGCTGGGAAAAGTAGCTTTAACGATAAGTATACATCGGCCATATTGGATAATTTAGTGGCATGTTTGACTAAAGTTTGAAAGCTACTTAGGTTATAAAGAGGTGGGATGCTCCTCTGTGCTGCCAAGGGCCCACCATCATTGCTCGATTCCTCTTGGCTTCTCAAAGAATCTAATTCTCCATATATGCTGAATATATTTTGGGAACATATTAATATTTCTGGGATCTGGACTGCTTATATATAGGCAGCGAAATATGCTATAGTACCTAATATAAAAACATAAAATGACAAGTTGGCATTTAAAAAAATGCAATGTGGGCACATTCTGTGCAGAGGCGTCTGTGTAGAGAAGGAGAAAGAAAGAGACACTCTTCTCACACTGTGCCATGTAATACTATGTTATCAACCCTTGTCTCTATTAGGCCATGACCCCACGGCACCGGTTTGCAGCCGGTTTTTCAGACGGTTTGCAGTTTGCCGTCTGAAAAATCGGCCGCAAACTTTTACACGGGCCGCTATGGAAAACCCATGCAGCAGTCCCCACTGCACGGGTTTTCTGCCAGACGGTTTTTCAGACCGCCGGCCACTCAAAAAACATTCAACATGTTCATTCTTCTGTCCAGTTTTCGGACTGAATATGAATAAGTGAAGTTTTTACAGAAACCTATGGAAACCTGATTGAAAAATACACAATACCTAGCTCAAGGCACCAAAAAATGCATCAAAAGTCAACAAAAAATCCACAAAATTGCTTGTAGTCTGGAATAATGCCATAAAAATGCTGCCAAATATGAAAGCACTCTAGTCAAAGTTTTACCTTTCATTGTAGGGATTTGCTCCCACATTCAGATATTTTGAAGCGGTTTTTAAGAAAAAGCCAGGAATATAACAGAAGTGGAGGAAAGACTGAGACTTCGGATTCCATTCTTGGTTTTGGTTTCAAAAACTGCATCTAAAACCTGAATATGGGAACACACCGTAAGCCCAAACTGCTGATTATGAGATCTATAACTACTGATCTTGCCACTTGTGTATACAGCATAAGACAAGTCATTTCCAAAAATAACCAAGAATCTTAATCCCATCGGCAGTGATCAGAGTGAAAACTACTTTCCCACATTATACTTCAAGTAGATCAATGGATTTCTGCTTTAACATAAAACATTATTTAAGCATTAGGACAATTTCTGACAAAAGATTTTCTTAAACTGCTATGAAAAACTCATTCCAACTCATCTGTCATATATGAACCATGCATTCTTGCCTTGCCTTTACCAATTTAAGCAGAATCTTTAAAAGAATAAGGGCTGAAACTCATATGATACATTTTCCCAGAGTATTTCTTCATGTGAACTAAGTATCAATATGTAACAGGTTTTATATTCTGAGTGCCCACAAGGAACACATTGACCTACTTGCAGGAATAACTGATCACTTTTATTCTTTAAGTGAATCCTTATTTCTTTTTTCCTACCAGTACTGAAGCACTGAAGTTGCTAATGAATTTTATGCCCTGTGACTGATGTCTGTACTGTTAAAATAATGTCTATTAACCCTTTAAGGTCACAGCCATTTTCAAATCTTTGTTTTTTGTTTTTCTCTGTATTCCAAGAGCCAAAACCTTTTACCATCTACATAGCTATGCAACTGACGATAACATATAATGTACTGGGAAACCCCTAAAAAAATTCTATGTGGTGGAAAATGAAAACAATGCAATTGTGCCATTTTTGCATGGGTTTAGTTTTTATGAAGTCCACTTTTCGGCATAAATAATTTATTATCTGTATTCTGCAAATCAATACATTTCCAGTGATACCAAATATATAGAGGTTTCTATGTTTTGGTACCTTAAAAGAAAACTTTTCATTTTTACATTTTTTCTGTAAAGCCATTGTTTTTCCACCTATGGACCTGAGTGATGGCTCATTTTTTTGTGGGATGAAGTGTAATTTTGGGATAGATGTGACTTTTTGATCACCTTTTATTACAATTTTTGGGTATATGAAATTACCTACAAAAAACACAATTTTGTCGTTTGGAATTTTTTTCTTCTATGGTGTTCAGTGTACAGGATAAATTATGTTATAGTTTAATAGATTGGACTTTTTGAAAATGGCAATACCAATTATGTGTAAGTTTTTTTATTTTTTTATTTTGTTATCTGTCATATGGTAAAAGGGGGTGATTTAAACCTTTAATATTTACTATTTTTTTTTAAACTTTTGCTCAACTTTTTTTTCTACTTTAATAGGTTTCTTGACCACTAGAGGGCCCAATCGCTTGTCCTATCTATGGCAGTATTTCTGTACAGCCGTATATAGGATTTTCATTCATTATCTATTACACCCTGCCTATGGAAGGGTCTAATAGGTGTACAAATATGTCAGCTATGGAAGCCTGTATAAGGCTTCTGGTTGCATGGCAACCAATTGTCACCCCACAATTACAACAATTACATTCAACAGCACCATTCCTTCTCATTCATTTAGAAGCTGCAACGTCTAAAGTGTGAACAGAAGGGATCGCAGCTGGTTCCATTCCCTGCTGTTAGCAGCGGTTGTTGCCTGTAATGACCAGCTGCCACCCACCGCATATGAAGTGAGCTCGCTCCATACACCCTTCATGCCATTTGGACGTTCAGAAATGTCCAAATGCACAAAGGGGTTAAATAGTATCTCATAAACATCTTAAAAACAAAAATACAAAAATAATTTACCAAAAAGCTAAATTATTCCACAAAAGCCTAAAATATTTGGGTTTAAAAGATGTAAATCTTGCATACAATGAAAAGAAGTGTCTGGGGGATAAGAATTGCTGTAGAATGTGTAGGTGCTATATAACCAAAAATATTATTTAATATTTATTTAGATATTTAAATAAGTACAAAAATAGGTATAACAGGTTGAAATTGTAGAGTGAAAGAAAAACTTTCAAGAAACATAATTGGGAATGTAGCAAGGCTGGTGCAAGTGGAGATGTCGCTCTTGGCAACCAATTAGATCACTCTCTTCATTTTTCAAAAAGCCCCTAACAAGGGGTGGAATCTGATCAATTGCCATTTCCCTTGCGTCTCAGCATTAAATAAGCAACATAAATAAATGGATAACATTGCACTGTGCTAAACAGAGATGACTATTTCTTATTCCAGTCACTAACTCCATTGGGGTTCACAATCATATTTACCATTTTTCGACTTAAATACAATAGGGCTTGACAGGAAGCAAAAAAACGTAGCATACAATTTTCATGCAAATTTTGTCCTTTATTGGGTTCAAATCCAAATCTCTAGCACTGCAAGGCAGCAGTGCTAACCACCTAACCACCATACGACCCACTGTGTCAAATATCATATAAAAAGGACACAGTAATCAGTTAGCTGTCATTCTCATAAGTGAAATGTAGACTTTGATGGTTCCTGAAATATATTTTGATACATAGTCATTTTTCGTTGATGATCTTTTATTTATTATATTTCTATGTTAGCTACATCTACAATTAAAAACAGCAATGTATGGTTAAAGGAGACGCCACATGATGCTTTGCAGATGTGTTGGGGTTTGTCTACACCGAATGTCAAATTTCTATACTTACTAATGGCAGAACCTTAATGATGCTGGATTCAGGATTTCCTGTTTATGTTCCTCTCTTGGCCATCCTTGTTATTAAAGAAGCAACATATTTAACTAGTCAAAAACCACTTATATATAAAATGACAATATTTGCTAAAGGCAATGTAATATTATTAAAAAAAAAAGCAAATGGCAAAATGAAAAGGATAGATCTGAAATGTTTTATAACTGCAGCATTTTAAAAGCAAAAAATTGCTTGCAGCATAACGCTCATGATGAAATACAACTGCAACGCAACCGCATTGTGTTGCCTCACCCTAATTGTGTATGATAATAGCAGCACATACTCTTTCCAAAAATGGTTATGGGTAATTGTGATATTATTAAGAATGTTTTCCATCTAATTTACAAACTGCACTAAAATCTGTTGCAGTTCTCATTGTGTTTTTAGACATTTTTAAAAATGCAGAGAAAAGTTTGGAGATGGTTCCTGCATGCTGACAACATATTGACTGAGTGTGTGAGAAAAAAACCTTTTTGAACAATTTTTGAGCTACAAATGAAAGAAATATTGTTATTAGCATTAGTATTAAAGAATAATAATATTGAACAACAACAACATTCTCACCTAGGTTCTACCGTAAGTAGACAGTCAGCAAAGAAAGCACACCAACAACAATGTATCTAAAATGATTATATAATATCCGGAATGAAAATGGGGTAAATTGGGTAAAATCACAACAAAGTAATGTATAGCAGAAGCTTATAAACACAACAATGGGGAATACATATATAGACAATATCTTGTTAACACCATAGCAACAGACCCTGTGAAAACAATAAAAGAGAAAGCGCAAACAACTTATTCAATCAACTGTGAAACAGACAAAACAATAATTTCATGCATGGAGAACTATAACTAGTCTGAACTAAGTTCCTCCTGGACTGCCTCAAGAGCTTCACTCTTTTACTATGGAGCTGTACAGTCTTAACATACTTCCTTACAGGCTACAATGGACTCTGTTTTCCCTACAAGCAAAGCTCTTTATTCACCACATGTGAGGCATGCAAAGTTACAGACATGGGATTATACACCTTTGTGGCAGTCCTATTAAAATGTAACTGTAATATGGTTGCATGCACAAATGTCTGTTTAGGGAACTTACAGCCTTATCTTGAATTCAGGTGGTCAATGAGTGGTATTAGTGACTCGTCATCAAGGGAAATGTATTATTGTCTCACATACCCTAAATATCCAATAAGATTTTGAATTAACGGGTTTGGTCATATGTAGTACTTTACTTTTTCTCCTTCAGAGTAATTTTTCAGCTGATAGCATCACATGGCTTTCAATACCACCTATATGCTGACGATACTCAACTCTACTTCTCCGGCCCAGATGTTACCTCTCTGCTCTCCCAGATAACAGACTGTCTTTTGTCCATATCCTCCTTCTTTTGCTCACATCTCCTGAAACTAAACGTGAAGAAAACTGAATTTATCATCTTCCCACCATCCCACTCTATCCCTCCACCTGATCTCTCTATTACTGTCAACGGCTCTACACTCTCTCACCGGCTCCACAAGTCCGCTGCCTTGGGATAATCTTTGATTCCAGTCTGTCCTTCAAACCACACCTCCAAACCCTCACCTCTGCCTGCCGCCTCCACCTGAAAAATATCTCCCATATCCGCTCATTCCTTAACTTTGGAAACACAAAAATGCTTGTCCACGCCCTCGTCATCTCACGCCTAGACTATTGCAACATTCTTCTCTGTGGCCTCCCATCTATCACCCTTGCTCCCCTCCAATCCAGTCTTAACTCTGCCGCCTGTCTGATTCACCTCTCTCCTCACTACTCCTCTGCCCCTCACCTATGCCAATCCCTACACTGGCTTCCCATTGCCCAGCGAATTCAGTTCAAGTTAGTGACCTTGACTTACATGTCTCTCCATAACCTTTCCCCTCCATACATCTCTGCCTTAATCTCCAGATATCTCCCCTCACGCAATCTACGCTCATCACAGGACCTTCTTGTCTGCTCTACCCGTGTCAGCTCCTCACATAACCATCTCCAAGACTTCTCCCATGCTTCCCCCCACACTCTGGAACTCACTGCCCCAACATGTCAGACTCTTCCCCACGCTGCAAGACTGCCTTTAACCAACAATAACCCTGTTGCTATTACTACACCACACAAACCACACAAACACATCTGCCCCTCACCTTCTGTCTCTTCCCACCTTCCTTGTAGACTGTAAGCCCTCACGGGCAGGGACCTCTCTCCCTCTGTACCAGTTGTTAGTTATTAATTTTTCACCTTTGTACTTGTTTGGCCTATGTTGTGTATGCATCCCGAAAGTACAGTGCTCTGGAACCAAGGGCGCTCTAAGATAAATAATAATAATAATAATAATAATAATAATAATAATTTAGGTGCATACTCAATAGACATTTATAAATGAATTATTAATGTAATATTATATATGTAAAGTTTTTTATAGGACTGTGGATCAGCAAGTTTTATAAATGTATTTTACAAGAATATGCGTGTCAAACATATGTTAAGACAAAAAATATTACTTAGTGAAAATAAAATCTTATTTGTTAGAATGATAAAAGTGTATACCAAGGGGAATGTGTGATAAAAACCTAACATAAGATTATGTCTAGCCTAATAAGCCTTATTTATCCTTAAGTAAGGATAGCAAATCATTTATTAACTTAATGATAGGTTTAGAACATGGACAAAATTGTTGGTACTTTCTGTTAAAGAAAGAGAAGCCAACAATGGACACTGAAATAACTTGAAACTGACAAACGTAATTAAGAAGTTTAAATTAATTTAAAATCAACTAATAAAAATCAGTCATTTCGTATGAATTGTGGTTTAACCAGAATTGAGTTATTTTTATAGAAACATTTGAATAAGTAAATACCTGTCTTGTCCCCTTTTTTAGATTTAGGTATAGATTAATATTTTGTTTGTGGGGATTTAATTTTAATTAAGGTAATAAAAGTTATCTTTCAATATCCTGTTATAATAAAATATTCTATTCTGAAGTGGCCTTCTATGAGCCACAATCTAAATCCTATTGAACATCTGTGGAAGAAGCTGAAACATGAAATGTAGGATTTTTGTTTTTATGGTGTTCTTTCCTTAGTATAAATGATGTGTTATCTGTCTTCTACAAGTATGAGTCTGGTGTTACCAAATATGCGTGGTTTTCACTGTATTTTGGTACTTTTGAAAAAACAATAAAAACATTGGGTAACATGTATGAACAGGGCTGCTCCAGAGTTTTGGGTCAAGAAACCTGTTGTAGCTCTGAACTATAGATACTTGAATAACTGAACGCCTAAACTTGGCACAATCTGTGCCAGACACCACAGGTTTTAATGCGCCAAAGATGTGGGGCGCGTCACGACAGAATTATACGATACGCCAAAAATGCGCCAAAGTTTGGCGTGAAACTGTCATACAAGTCCATACTCATTTCAAAGTGTCATGGCTGAGACTACGTTTGGTGTAGAACAGGGTACTGTGAGACACTTTCATACATACTGTTGGATCATATAATATTTAAACAGAAGTAAAACTGCTGAGTTGGCGCCATGTTCATAAAAGTCGATCATTATCTCTTAACTTGGTACTATTTTGGGATAAATTTTAATTTTTGATCACTTTTCATTCCAATTTTTGGGGGATCTGAAATTACCAAAAAAAAAACACACTTTTGGCATTTGGAATTTTTTTTTCCTACCGTGCTCAGCTTACAGGATTCCATATTCCTGACTATGAATGAAGAAAGTTGGAGTCTGCACTGTCAGGGTGGGTGGCATCAGCACACCTGATTGTGTGAGCCCTGTAGCAGCTGCTGTTTCTGCTACAGCAGTAGTTCTGCCCCACTAATGATCCTGAACAATGGAGGTTGATGTTAGAATCCCTGGCAGTCTAGGATAGTAAAGAGGTTACTGTCAGTATACTAGGTAGTTTAGGGCTATACATTTGTTTAAGATTCCTGGTAGAAGGTATTGGGTGACTCTACCTGATCTAAAGGTAAAAATCTTTGCTACTGTGGTGAGGCCATCTGGTTTAGGGGCAACTATCATTGATCAAAATATCTCTGGATCAAGAAAAACTAACATTCATATATGGGCAACCATTTGACTGTACTATATGGGTGAAGGGTCTACATTGCATTGTGTGGAACCAATAGAGCTTTATATAAAGTAAAATTAATATGCACAATTTCCGTGTGCTTGAGCCTTTTGTTTTGGGGGGAGGGAAAATAGGAAAAATATGAATTACAGATATCATCTACTAAGCACGGGGATATCATATTATAGTGAATTAATATGGTATATATTAAAAATATATCTATAGCTTTGCTATTTTTTTCTTGTTACAATTTTGGCCGATTTTTCTGATCAGACCCAGGGTGACTAAAGCTTAAACATTTAAAATTTCAGGGGTTAAAATTACCATTGTACAAGGCTAGTCTATAGACTATATATCATAATAATCCCATGAATTGGAATGTCCTTTGTTAAATTATTTCATCTCCATCAATGGATTTGTCATTACTTATTGTGTCATAAATAAATGCTACTGACATTTACTGTGCTAAATATGTTTTTTTACTGCTAGGAATACAGCTGAGCTTATTGATCTAATACATACTAATGGGGCTATTGTTATCATACATTTTTATAAAACTTTGTTATTGGAAAAGTAAAGAAATATCCCCAGAAGTTAATATTTTTGTTACAACAATTAGAATAAAAGCAGACAAGCTCATATAAATCTTAGCAACTGTTTATTGTCTGCAGTACTCTATTGTAATGATTGTAGGTAGTGGATCCACTGGGCCACCGCAAGTGGTGGTGTAAGTCGCATTTTGGGAGTATAAAGGGCCCTTTTTTAACCAGGCCCATTCAAAGCGGTTGGTTGGCTTGGCAAGAGACCCCCCTGACATACCCCTTGATGCATTTTCTTGCGATGGGGGCCCCGGGTGTGCAGGGTTACAGAATCAGCAGGCAAACCGTAGTCGGGTACAAGCAAAGAGGTCTGGGCAGGCAGCTGGCAAAACGGTCTTTTGGAAAAGGGGAAGAGGTAGGATACACAGTAAAACAGACACTTCGGGAACATTTTCTCTGAAGGGCAAAGGGCACAATGATCCGAAAAGGGAAAGCAGGGGGGTGGCCGGGAAAATTGGGGGTTTGGCGTGCACATGCCGTAGGGAGGGGGGGACACCGCACGGGCCAAAACGGAAACAGTGGTGTGGAAATTGGGGTCCCGGGTGGTAAAAATTTCTCCCGCAGCCCGCTGGGGAAACGCAGTCCACTCAACCTTGGGGGGACGGAGGAAAGGGGACACGATGCACCTGTGGGTGACTTTGCAGATGTGGAAGTTGAAAACAGTACCTCCCCCTTTTTTAGATGAAGAAACTTCAGAAAAAGGGCCCAGTCCAGAATCTTCCCTCGGTTTCCTGCCCCCTCCCCCTTCCAAACTATTTTCCAGTTGACTAGAAAGTACCGATTTTCACTGATGGCCTTCATAGCCAGAATCTCTTTAACTTCAAAAATATCTGTAGAATTGACTTCAGGAAATGGAGAAACGTCCTCCTGGGAAAAGCGGTTGAGGAATATCCCTTGAAAAGGAAAAATGGAAGGATTTGGAATATGCAGAGATGGAGGTAGACAGCGTTTGTAAGCCACTGGGTTTGATGCTTGGAAGCCCTTAAGGACAAGGAACCTTGGACAAAAATTGAAGGGGGAAAATTTCAGGTGTCGAAATTAGAATAGACACACCTTTACTCCCTTGCCTGCCTGAGTCTTCATTTGAGAGGATGCTCATTGCATGACTTGTCTGGTCTCTTGCCTTTTGTTAAGTCTCGGTTTGGCACCCCAAGCGGAACATGGAAGAGGTGCTAGAGGGAGGGGGGAAAAAGGTTTTTACCGCATAAAATAAAAAAGGGTGTTTCTCGGGCTGAGTCTCCCCCGGCTAGAAGATTGGACCAGTGTTTGGCGTGTGAGATAAAGTGGCAAAAGTATTTCCCCAGAACTTTTTCCCACCTTTCTTCTTTTCTGTTGGTTTTGGGATGATGGGCCGAGGAGAAATCTAGTTACCTGGAGTCTGGAGCAGAGTACACATCAAAGTTTAGAAATGAACTGGAACCCCCAATCTGAGAAAATATCTGGTAAAGGGGCTGAAGGTGGAAAATATCCCCGGAAGAAGGGGCCAGAAGTGGGACCCAAAGTGAGCCCGGGGCAGGGGGTTGAAGTGGAAAATCTTGGGAAAAACCGGGTTTTGTAAACAAAAAAGACAGTATTGCAAAGGAGGGGGTAAGTCAGTAATAAAGCGCTGGCTAAGGGTTAAAGGGCACTTTGGAATTGAAAAGGGCTGCAGAAGGTCAGAAAAGTTTGTGACAGGAGTCTTGTGGCGGGAATGGGGTGAAAGAAAGAACAAAGTGACATCCGACCCAGATTAGCCCCCAGTTTTGGGTATGAGCTGCAGGATTTTTACTCCCGGAGCCCAACCCGCAAGAAGAAGTCCCCACTTAAAATTTTCTTTTTAGAGTATTGGGTGCGAATTTTTCCAAGGTCTGAATGGGTCAGGAAAATTTAATCTGGGAAAAAAAAAGAGACAATTTTGGCTTGCCGCGGGGTTTTTTGCTGGGCCTATGGAGAAAATGCGATTTTTTTGGTCCTGTAGATGTTGACCAAATACAAACACCTTCTCGTAGTGGCACCTTTTTAAAGAAAACTAGTGGGGCCAACGGTGTAGTTTCTTTCTGCAGGGAAGGAAGTCTTAGGAAAATAAAACGCATGTGATATTTTTGCCTTTGGGAGTTTTCTTTGGACCAGCACCCACAAAAGAGGAATCCACTTACAGGAAGAAGGGATTTTAAGGGTCAGGCCTATACAAGATAGGAGCCAAGCCAAAGGCAAATTTCAAATGGGAAAATGCTTCTTTGTTTGGGGGGCCAGGCTTACGATTTCCATTTTTTTGTGAGTGCCACAAAGACACCCCCCGTAAGAAAAAACAAATTTCCATAATAGTTTGGGGGAAACCAGGAAGTGTTTTTTTGGCCCGTAGACCAAAGGTCATGGGGATTGCGGTTGGGGAAAGCAAATTTGCGGGCCTTGAAGTCCCCTTTTCCCGGGGACAATTTTGGGAAGGGGCAACTAGGATGGAGGAGAAGTAACATAGGGAGTTTTGAAAAACATTTTACTACTGGGCCAAAATGGTCTTTTGGAGACTGAATGTGATTGCCTCTGTTGTCCACTCCAGAATGTGTACTCTGGAAGGGCATTTAGTGCTGCAAGTAGCATTTTAAATGAATGGTGTTGGAAGTTGCTACCTTGATTCTGGACTTAATAGAAACAAATCCCTAATTTTATGGATAGAAAAAGCCCAAACTGCTGATTGGCTTTCTGGGGGGCAGTAACTTAAGGGGGGCGGCGCGTCCTGGTTCGGACCCCGGTCGCACCCCCGTTTTCCCCCCCGGGGGTCCCCGGCGGGGCGGGGGGCCCGCGGACCGCACTGCGGTGTGGCGCCCCTTTCCCCTCCACTCACCTGGCCTCGCTCCCCCCCGGTCCGTCCCCTGCCAGCCGGGGGAAAGGTGTGCCCCCCCCTAGCGGTGCGCCGCGGGTTCCGTAAAATTTTAAAAGGGGCAGTGCGTCGGTAATTGGTAATTTCCGGGCGCTGTCCCCCATAAAGTTTTGCACCCACTTCCCCCCTTTTGCTGGATCTATGTTCCTCGTGCCTTAGCTAAAGCGTTCCCTAAGTTGTTTCGCCTATGTACCAGACCTCTTGCTAGTTTTTCCCCATCCGAAACCCCTGCCCCTGCCCCAACTTCTTGCCCGTCCCGACCCACGAAAAAAAAAATTTCCCCCTGCCCTACCTTTGCCCGCCCATGAACGATTCCCGCTAGTTTTGTACCCGTGCCCTCGGCCCCCACCCCAAGCAAGTCACGTCAGGGGGGACGACTGGTAGGGCCCCCGCCGCAGCAAATCCATCCCGCTTTGCGGCGGGTTGGTGAAAAAACGGGGGCTCTTAATTCCGTTCCCTGGGGTGGGTTAACTATCATCGCTTGCGGTGGTCCGGAGATCCACTCCCCCGCTACAGTAACGCATTACTGAAATTTAATCTCGAAAACTTAAATAATGTTGGGTAATTGGAATCCCGGTAAGACAGGGAGAGTGAAACCCCCGGGCTAGTCCTCACATCAGTATGAATCTGGGAAACAGAAAAAGTCTCCAACTTCCCGCATGTTCTAGTCACGTTATTTGTATCTTCTTCGTAATAAACTGGGCAACTTTGTTGCACTGTGCACGCAAACTGGGAAAAAAATATATGGGGGGTTTTTTGTTATTGATGCGTACCCTGTTTTTAATTCAAAAAAACAGCAGTAAAAATGAACGAGGGGATTCAAGCCATTGGGGTGGTGCAGAGGTTGTCATGGCAACTGAAAGCGTATTTACAGAAAATTTACCTTTCCCGTTGATCAGAAGGGTGAGGTAAATAACCCCTTTAAAGTTTTTGTCTAAAAGAGGGAAAAAGTGCAGCTTGTCCAAAAAAAATTAGTAGTCCGAGAACGTATTGTGGGGAGGGGAGGGGAAAGGGCAGGCAGGCGGCTTTGGGCGTGGTCATGGAAAGGCAGGAAGGGCGGGCAGGCGGCGGAGGTTCGGGGTCGAGAAACGTAGCAAAGGGCTGGTACACGGGTTTTGGGCGGAATACATTTAGGAAAGCTTTAGCTAAGGCCGAGGCAAAAAAGATCCAGAAGGAGTATTGTGGGACGTGACCTTAAGTGGGGAAGCGCCTGGCAATTAGTCAAAATTATCGGGGGCTGGCCCCTTTAAATCCTCGAGAAGAGCCCCGGCCGCCCTTTGGACACGACACGCACGCTCGGCCGGCAGAGGGGGGCGGAGGCACGGACGGGTCAGGGGGTCCCCCGGCAGGCGCGGACCCGGGTCGTCCCGCGGCCAGCGGCACCCCACCCCGGTGGGTGCCCGGGGGGGGGGGGCCCAGGGTGCGCCCGCGGCCCGGGCGAGGAGCGGGGGTACCGTGAAATAACCCCCTTTAGGTCTCCCCCTTTTTTAGGTGAAGGAACTTTTGGATAAGGGTTTGGGTTTAGGATTTGGACTCCGGGTTCCAGGG
>JAODAL010072816.1:0-14967 GCA_025379985.1 Phyllomedusa bahiana | reverse complement strand
TTTTTCCTGATTGTATTTTGGTGGGGGGGTTCACTCTTAATTTTAAATGGGTAGTGGTGTCAGACAATAGCCCCCTCCAGGGCCGGAGATGTTGGTTTTTGTCTACCCCCCCACGCCCTTTTACCCCCCTTGTCAGCCATCGTATTTCTACTGAAGTAAGTGATTTTAAATCCTTAACAACTGTTTTTTGTTTCAAACTTAAATTCATCATAGATCCTTTAGTGACATAACTATGTAGCTGTCTGAGATCTTTTTCAATCAATTGCTGGAATTTGTCCATGGCTGAAGTTCTGGAATTAACTGGATAAAACTCCGGATTGGTAACTGTAAACTGAGTGGAATGTGTAATTTCTGCTAGATCTTGATCATATGCAGCTTCTGTATCCATATCTTGTAAATATGTTAACGTGAGTTGCTCATTAAATTTTAAACCTTGAAAGTGATTGGATTGTTTGACAGAAATAGAGGGAGAACTGTCTGGCGTGTCATACGGAGAGAAATGTCTTTTGACAGTGAGCAGACGTGCAAATTTACTGACATCTTTTAGTGTAGAAAATAAGTCAAAGTTTTCTTCAAGTGCAAAATTTAGCCCTAATGATAGTACTCTTTCTTGCTCCTGAGTTAGTGAAACTGATGATAAATTGAGAACATTGACTGTATTTAATTTTTGTCTCCCATTTGTCTCGCTGACATGCGCATGTCCTTTATGGTGTTTTCTGCCGCCTCGGTGCGATTGTTTTTTGGACGGTTTTTTCTTCTGTTGGAATTTTTATAATAAGAACAGCTTGATCCATTATCACTAGCAGAGGAGAGATCCTGGGATCTATTTGTAGATGTATCTGGATTTGAGTCAGTTGAATCTGAATCTGTGGATCCAAAGCTCACTTTCTTGCCTTTATATCTCCTGTGGATATTGGATCTACGTTTTAATATGGACTTGGGATAATCATATGTAGTGGTTCTACGTCCCCACTCATAGACTTGATTGGAGCTATAATCTTGAGAATCTCTTTGAACTTTGATTTTTTAATGTTCATGATTGATTCTTCTAATTGAGCAATGTTAGATGTCATCTTTTTCAACTCACTTTCGTATATGGGTAAATCCTTGAATGCATAACCACTATATATAAACTTGACATTCTAATCCTCCATTGTCGCTATGAGTAAGGGCACCGTCTACCATGCCCGAAACGCGTTAGCGTAAGTTCTCTTTTTACTCTCTGTCTTTTGGCTTCCACTTGCTGCCATTGCTGTTCTTTTTTTGTGTGCTGCATTGCATTTTATGCTTTTCTACCAATAAAGGTTTTTTGATTTTATCTATTTACCACGAGTGGTGCTGGAAACCTTCTTGATCTTGGATCTAATATTACCGCAGCTTGAGCGGATCTCCGTGCACCTATTATCCAAGCGGGAGCTGGCTACACAATTCTGGAACTGTGAGTACTTCAAGCTTTTTGCCGTGCCCCGTGCTTGTTTACTGTGTATGAAAGGTAACACCTTTCCCACTATTATAAGCAGCAGCCACTAACACAGCAAATTATTTGGCGCAAGTTAAAGTGTCTGTCATGGCACTCTATGATCGCAATTCTAGACAACATAAAATGTCTCAAATTTTTGATTTGCAAACTCAAAATAGCCAAAGACATACAGAGTTCACCAACAAGATGAGAAATCTAGAAAAATATTCCATACAAGAAACCCGTATTTGGTGGGACCTCATGACTTTACGCAACTATTTAAACAAGGACATGATTCCTAGAGGCTTGCGTTTAAAAAAAGTCCCAACCACTGTTTACAGTGTTGCCTTTGTGGACGAATGGAACTCCATATTATCCACCTGTTCCTTACAGCTCATGAAACTTATTACCAAATATGAGGAAGAAAAATTAGAACATATATCTAAGGAAATTAAGGACTTAGAGACACAATTGACTGAATTCAAGGATTTACCTGTTTATGAAAGTGAATTAAAAAAGATGACATCCAATATTGCTCAACTAGAAGAATCAATCATGAACATTAAAAAATCAAAGTTTCAAAGAGACTCACAAGACTATAGTTCTAATCAAGTCTATGAGTGGGGACGTAGAACCACCACATATGATTATCCCAAGTCTATATTAAAACGGAGATCCAACATCCATAGGAGATACAAAGGCAAAAAAAAGTTAGCTTTGGATCCACAGATTCAGATTCAACTGACTCAAATCCAGATACATCTACAAATAGATCCCAGGATCTCTCCTCTGCTAGTGATAATGGATCAAGCTGTTCTTATTATAAAAATTCCAACAGAAGAAAAAACCGTCCAAAAAACAATCGCACCGAGGCGGCAGAAAACACCATAAAGGACATGCGCATGTCAGCGAGACAAATGGGAGACAAAAATTAAATACAGTCAATGTTCTCAATTTATCATCAGTTTCACTAACTCAGGAGCAAGAAAGAGTACTATCATTAGGGCTAAATTTTGCACTTGAAGAAAACTTTGACTTATTTTCTACACTAAAAGATGTCAGTAAATTTGCACGTCTGCTCACTGTCAAAAGACATTTCTCTCCGTATGACACGCCAGACAGTTCTCCCTCTATTTCTGTCAAACAATCCAATCACTTTCAAGGTTTAAAATTTAATGAGCAACTCACGTTAACATATTTACAAGATATGGATACAGAAGCTGCATATGATCAAGATCTAGCAGAAATTACACATTCCACTCAGTTTACAGTTACCAATCCGGAGTTTTATCCGGTTAATTCCAGAACTTCAGCCATGGACAAATTCCAGCAATTGATTGAAAAAGATCTCAGACAGCTACATAGTTATGTCACTAAAGGATCTATGATGAATTTAAGTTTGAAACAAAAAACAGTTGTTAAGGATTTAAAATCACTTACTTCAGTAGAAATACGCATGGCTGACAAGGGAGGTACGGTCGTGGTGCTAGACAAAGCCAAATATCTCTCGGCCATGGAGCGGCTATTGTCTGACACCACTACCTATTACAAGTTACGAGTGAACCCCACCACCAAATACAATCAGGAATTGTTTAAGCTAGTCGATGAAGGTCTCACTTTAGGCACCCTCACCTCTAAACAGGCAGAATATATTAAGCGAGAAAACCCAGTCATCCCCATTCTTTACGGTATTCCTAAAATTCATAAGGACACCACCGATCCACCCATGAGACCTATAGTGTCCGGCATAGATTCATTTTCTGAACGTCTATGTGCATGGGTGGATTCGTTATTACAACCCTTAGTTAGAAGAGTACCGGGTTACCTCCAAGATACTGGGGATGTACTTAAAGCTTTTGAGAATATGGTATGGGCCACAGATAATAGCTGAGTTACCAGCGACGTTGAATCTCTCTACACAAGCATTCCCCATCAAGTGGCCCTAGAGGCCCTCCGATATCATTTACATCATCATAGCCATTACTCTCTTACACTACAAAATTACATACTGGATGTAGTCAATTTTCTCATGACGCATAATTATTTTATGTTTGATAACAATTTTTATTTGTAGTCCAGAGGGGTCTCTATGGGGGCCAAATACTCTCCCTCATTAGCAAATCTCACAGTATCATGGTGGGAGGAACTGTTTATTTTTACTCATGAAAATCCATTCATTCATAATTTGGACTGGTACGGCAGATACATAGACGACCTCCTAATTATTTGGAGGGGTGATGTATCTGCCGTACCCTCCTTCATTTCATATCTCAATAACAACCCTTTCAATCTTTTTTTCACGTTTTCCTCTAATATACAATATATCAATTTTCTTGATTTAGAACTTTTAGGCCTTCCCAACAAGCCAATTATAACCAAAGTATATTGCAAACCTACTGCAGGGAATACTATAGTTCACTTTAAAAGTTTTCACCCTAAAACAACACGTAAGTCCATCCCTATGGGTGAATATATACGAGCAAGACGTAATTGTACAGAAGATAAAGATTTCAACATAGAAGCTAACAACATTAGTCTTAGACTTGCCCAAAGAGGATATCCACAACAATTATTAAATAATGCCCATCAACAGGTTAAAAATAGAGACAGACATGAACTACTACATAATTCAAATGATAGGGGTCTCTCTGTCTCTATGCCTACTCTTGTTTTGGATTACACTAAACAATATCAAAATATTAAAAACATAGTGTCCAAACATATATCCATTTTACGAGAAGATGATGTACTAGACTCGATCCTCACACAAGGATATAGAATTGTGTCACGTCGTGCTAAAACATTAGGTAACACCTTAACCACAAATTGTTTCAATTCAAAAACACGCAATATTAATTGGCTACAATGTAAAGGTTTCTACAAATGTGGATTGCGTTTCTGTCGTACATGTAGCTATGCCATTCCAAGCAAACAATTTATAGATACAACAGGTTCTAAAATATTTCACATAAAACAATTTCTAAATTATAACTCTAATTATGTTGTATATATGGCTACATGTTCAGAATGCAATATACACTATATTGGAAGTACCATCAGGAAGTTGAAGATCAGGTTTCTAGAGCATTTGAACGATATTACATCTACTTCCAATAGAAACAAATCAGGCCTATCCAAGCATTTCATTACTTGTCATAATGGCAATTTTTCCTCCATTACTATTAGGGCTATTGACAGGGTTGTCAATCCCATTAGAGGTGGAGATGCAGAGCGCCTCCTAAGGGACCGTGAGGTGTTCTGGATCACCACCATTAATACAGTCGCTCCTGTAGGCATGAATATTAAGCTAGAATAGTTATGTTATTATTAAATCAATAATTAAGCATTTGCTTTATTATATCAGTAGCATTATATACGGGTCATCTTGCATTCTATTCTACATAAAGCTATATAAATGTATATATCTCTTCTTGTTGTAAGTTAACTTTTGTTTTTATTAACTTCAGGAGGTGTATCGCTACCTGTCTTTGCACTTACATTAGCCGTAATATCTTTTGTATTAACATATTGTACCTGTATCCCGGCTTTCTTTCTTGTGCGATTGCGCAATGTTTTCCCTTGCCCTCACTATGCATTATCTTCTAGTACGCATGCCCGCAGTATGTCATTTCCGGTTCCGGAACTCTGCCGGCATGGCGGGCATTTGAAACATCGCGCAACAGGTAAGCTTGTCAAAATCTATTGGCTAATGACTTGTATAACCGCTATATATAAACTTGACATTCTAATCCTCCATTGTCGCTATGAGTAAGGGCACCGTCTACCATGCCCGAAATGCGTTAGCGTAAGTTCTCTTTTTACTCTCTGTCTTTTGGCTTCCACTTGCTGCCATTGCTGTTCTTTTTTTGTGTGCTGCATTGCATTTTATGCTTTTTCTACCAATAAAGGTTTTTTGATTTTATCTATTTACCACGAGTGGTGGAAACTTTCTTGATCTTGGATCTACTGATCCCGTCTGTTCAGCTCCCAGGAGGCCGCAGGCCAGGCGCACGATATGATGAGGTCATCGCGCGCCCGCTCCACGGCCCTGCACTCTGCTGTGAGTGGCCACCGGCTCCGGACGGCCGTGGAGAAGAGGAAGGAAATCAGGTGAGTAAGATTTTTATTTATTTATTTTTAAACTACTGGCCCTGCCTAACAATATACTGCCCTGCCACCAATATACTGCCCTGCCTAACAATATACTGCCCTGCCACCTATATACTGCCCTGCCACCAATATACTGCCCTGAAACCTATATACTGCCCTGCCACCTATGTACTGCCCCTGCCACCAATATACTGCCCTGCCACCTATATACTGCCCTGCCACCAATATACTGCCCTGCCACCTATATACTGCCCTGCCTGGCTATATACTGCCCTGCCTACCACCTATATACTGCCCTGTCTGGCTATATACTGCCCTGCCTGGCTATATACTGCCCTGCCTACCAATATACTGCCCTGCCTACCAATATACGGCCCTGCCTGCCTAATTACTGGCCCTGCCTGCCTAATTATTGGCCCTATCTATATGGGGATAATACAGGAGGGGCCTACAATCTATGGCGGAGATATTACAGGGGGCCTACACTCTACAGGGGGGCTATAAACCTACCTACAGGGGACAGCATATCTAGCTACAGTGAGTCTGTACACCTACCTACTTAATGGTGGGCAGCATTACTACCTACTTGCTAAAGGTGGGGTGCCCATAACAGAGGTGGGAATCGGAGGGGGGGCCCCAGTACACCTCTCTGCCCAGGGGCCCATAGTGCTGTTAAGACGGCCCTGGTCTCCTGTGCATTCAGTGTGTATAGTATCTTGTGTATACAGTGTGTATAGTCTCCTGTGAATACGTGTTTTTTTTAAAGTTCTGGTATACGTGGGGTCTGTATTGTGTTTGGGGTTTAATTTTTCCTTAACATTGTGTATTTAGTGCCTGTGTATACAGTGGTTTTTTGTTATAGTGTCCTGTTTTATACAAGAAAAAAAGGGTTCCTGTGAAAGGGCAATGTATTTATAGGGGCCGGGTGCTTTCAGTGTGTATGTAAAAAGTCCTGTTAAACAGGGGTTTTTTGTATTTTGTCCTGTGTAAAACAATGTGTTTTATATGCCCCTGTTTATAAGTGTTTTTAAATAGTCCCTGTTTATACCATTTTTAAAGTGCCCCTCTGTATACAGGGGGTGTTTGTAAAATCTTCCTGTTTATACAGTGTTGAAATAGTCCCCTTTAATTATTTACAGTGGGGTGTATTTTCCCTGTGAAATACAGTTTGTATAGTTTTTCTGTTTTTATCCCGGGGTTGTTTTGTCCCCCTTTTAAATACATTTGTGTTTTTAAAGTGTCCTATTTTAAAACAGTGTGTGTATATTTCCCCTGTGAAATACAGTGTTTTATATTTGTTCTGTGTTTTACGGGAGTTTTTATATTTCTGTGTATACGGTGTGTGTAAAATGTCCTGTGCGGGCCGGGGGCGAAAAAAAGGGGTTTTTGGCCCCAGAGGTGGGAAATTTTGGGTTGTATTATTTGGTGATTGTTATTTAAAAGGTATTACCCCCTTTCATCATAGGTTAGCGATTTTAAAAAAGAAATTTTGGGTCATTGTGCATTTGACGCTTAGGATAGGGAAACAGGATCTATGTGGAAAATGAAAGGAAAGTTTGGAAATGACCCCTAAGCCCCCTTTGTTTTTCGCTGCCTAAGGGCCCAAACCCCCCACCAACGGGTAAGCCTTTTTCCCCCAAAAAAAAAGGACCTTGGCTTGGAAAAATTTTGGGCCCAACAGCAAGCCATTTTTTTTAAAACAAACAAATTAAAAAAAAAACGAAGGAAAAAGAGTATACCCCAATACCCATTTCCCCGGACCCCCCTTTTACCGGGGAAAAAAACGTTTGGGGGCTGGGGGGCCCTTTGGGGACATAAATACCCCAAACCGTCCCAAGCCTGGTGCCCCCTTACCCCTTTTTTCGTCACATTTTTACCCCCAGCCTTCACCCCCCCCGGTCGGGCACCAAAACCCCCCTCAGGGGGGCTAAAGTTTTTCCGTCACCTGCAACCGAAGGACGCTCCCCTAGGGAGCCCCAAACTTAACCAGGCCCGTCCACCCAAACCGTTGGGAGCCAAGCGGACCCTGACCCCCCCACTACTTTCCACCGCCCCCCCCAAGGACCCAAACCCCCAAAGCTGCGTCCATGCCCCCACATGGGTGCGAAACCCCCCACCCCCCCCAATCCCTTTAAGTCCTTCATGAATACCCCAACGACCATAAGTCCAATCCTCCCCGCGGTTAAAATTGGAGGGCCGCCCCTTTTTTCCAAAAATTACAGTCCCCCACCTCATTTCCCCCTATCCGCCCCCAAAAAAACCCCCCGTTTCTTGCCAAAAAAGGACCCCCCCCCCTTTTTAAATTGATTTTAATCCGTGCGTTTTTTGGGAATCCGGGCCCACCAAATCCGCAGGGCCCCCCAGAAAAAAGGGAAACAAATGTGGGACCCAAAAGGTTTCCCCACCCCCGGGGTCCCCAAAAGACCACGCCTCAAAAAAACCCTTTATTTCCTGTCCCTTTTTTAAATTCCCTGATTGGGCCCAAATCCCAGATCGTTCCCCCCCCAAAGGGGGGAATTTAAAACCCATTTGGGGGGGGCCAAACCCATGAAATGAATTGCCGGAACCCGGAAGAACCGGGACTCCATCTGAGGCCTCGTTTCCCGCCCCAAGCGAAACCACCCCCCAACTTTTCCCGGGGGACCCCCAAAACTCCCGGGCCAAAACTCGCTCGAGTGCTGCAGTTTCCGCCCCCCCAGTGCACATATGAATGGCCGAATATCCAGACCATTCGACCCAAAACAAAACACAACCAAAACAAGCAAAGAAAGAAATAAACTAATCCTAGAAGGAGATGGAGATGGAAAAAGGGGAAAAACAGACCCCACCACCCCCCCTCTAACCCCCCCCAGGCTATTCCCTACAAGCCCTGCGCCAGGTGAGGTCGGATGTACAGCTTGTAATGATCCGACTCCCACCTACCTATCTTCCGCACCGAATCGGCGTCCAAACCCCAACCCACTGCCTCAGTAGCTGCCCCAATCTGGAAGGAATGTGGAGCGAAGTGAGACAGATCCAAGCCCAGTTCCCCCAGGCAGCGTCAGAAGACCGCCGTAAATTGGAACCGAGATAAAAAACTACCGTCCACATGCACCAGCAAGGGGTCCGAACTCCCAACCCTTTGTCTCTGGTGCTCCTGGAAGCACCGAACTGGGCACATCCTGGAACCCCTGACCTCCCCTAAACACAACACCTTGCCTTTCCCCCGCTGATCCGTTTTAGACCGTCTAATGAGGATGGTAAAGCCCCCCACATGTAGTTGAACATCTTCAAACCTTAATCCCCCATTACGTCCCTACTTGGACTAACCAATTCCCCTACCCGCAATGCCCCAAAAAAGGCCAACGAAAATGCCAAGCGAAATAAAACCTCCTCGACAT
This sequence comes from Phyllomedusa bahiana, assembly GCA_025379985.1. NCBI lineage: Eukaryota > Metazoa > Chordata > Amphibia > Anura > Hylidae > Phyllomedusa > Phyllomedusa bahiana. The sequence goes on along the minus strand of JAODAL010072816.1, from coordinate 6,018 downwards.
CTGACGTACAGATCACCCTTAACTTATCCTCCAACCGTTCTAATAGGTGACACACCACCGGACGACGAGGGTCCCCACCCCGCGAACCTCGACGGTAACCCTTCAACGCCTGCACCACCCCAAATGCCTTAGTGACGTCCACCATCCCCCTTGCTTTAACTCCAAAGGCTAACCCCGCCACGAACCGCAAAACCCTCGAAACCGACCAACCCTCATGGGAGGCATGCCCAATAAAACTAAAGAGTGCTGCTGCCCTCTCACCGTCCGTGGACACTGGGCCCAGTACCATCAACCACTGCTCCCACAGCGCCCAAGACCTCGAATAGGAATCCCAGGTCCCCTTGGCTAAAGATGACCTGAACAACCGCTGCCCGGTACTGAAACCAAGGTCCACAATTCGTCGGGACATTCCAGCCCCACCACTGCCGCCACCGGTGCAAGCTCCCCAAACCGTCGAAACCCCGAACGAGACAATGCATGGGCCCAGGTCTTTTTTTTACCCCCGGTTACATGCCGCGCCACCACCCACTTTTAACCCCAACATCCGCACCAAATGCGCGCAGACAAAGAACCGGGGGGGAAGAAGCCGATAGCGATTTAATGGCCTGGAATCCCCCCTGTTGTCACAATTAAACTAATTTTCCTATTTGCAAAACCTCCCCCCAAAATCTAGCGAAAAATTTTCCAAACCCAAACCAGATCGACCCCGAACGGCCACCGCCCTTTTGCCCCAACCCCCCTGAAATAACCCCCAAATCTAATCCCGGCCCCTTGTAACACCTCAATGCCGCGTTGCTGAAGCTTTGTCCGAAAATCGAGCGCCATTATACTGCCCCAGGAAACAAATCCACACCCTTAAGTTTTCCTTCATCTCTACCGCAAACCGAAGGAAGTGATAGGACCCCTTCCCCCCGCCGCCCCCGGCCCTTTCCGCGAAAAAAAAACTCCCCATTGGGCATAATCCTATCGGCAAAATTGAGTTTGCCCAGCAAGGATTGAAAATTCCCGCGCGTCGTTTTTTACAGTAACTCCGCCCCAATTTCCTGTCTTGCCCAACAGTTGTGTCGGCAAGAAAATTTCCATGGTAACTGTTTAATCCAATCCCCAAAAAAAATTTAATCGTGGTGGTCGGGCCCTCCTTCTTACCCGGGGGCCCAAGGGGCCCCCCAAAAGGGGCAGTCACCCACTGCATCGATCCCAAACAGCGCCCCACACCCTTGAGTCCGCTGGGCCTTGAGAGAAAATCTTTCCAAAGTAAGAATGAGGACGAAAAACCCAGAGACGTCCCGCCCCACCATTCCGGTGAACTAAAAACCCCTCAAAATAGGAGCAGGAGATCGAAACCCCCATTGGCAACCCCATCCACAAAGAACATCCCCCCCAATAACACCCCATCAACCGACGTATAAAAATGACCGGCAACAGCAAAAGCGATTCAATATTTTTTTGGCCTGAGCGCCCCCCCTGATACACCTTAAACCCAACAAAGGCTGCGTCAAAAGACGTTTAAAAAAGAACAAATTTTCCCGGGTCAATGCCGTAATTTATTGCAAACCCTTAGGAAAAGACAAGTGGTGTTTTAACCGGTATTTATTCCGGTTCCTTTTTTGGAACCACCCCAAATGGAGAAAACCCAAATCGGCAGGGCAGAGCCCAAATGGACCTCCCACCCTCCCAACAAACCCCCCTTGCTAACTTGTCCCCCCCCCCCACGGGGTAAAGTTAGCGGATTCGATTCTTTATTGAAAAGGGGACTCATGTTTGGCGTCGGAATCCGAAAGCCCTCACCAAAACCCGCCTCAACATTTGGCAGCCCCCAATTAGGGTATCTATTTAGGTAGGGGGATCCATCGCGTTGGTTCCCGGCTCCCCCCTTCCCCCCCAAAAAACCCCTCCCCCCCCTTTCCTTTTCGCAGACAAGGGGGATGCCCATGGGAAGCGGCACTGCACATAGCGACATGCTTAAAGCGGGGCTCGACCCGAATTATTGATTTTCGTTAAATTGCCCCCCCGGGCCCGGCTTGAAGTCCCGCTGGGAACTCCCCCCAAATGACCCAGCACCCATGCTTTCGGAGCCGCCGGTCCCCTGAAGGGCCCGGCCTAACCATCGGGGGCCCTCAACCCAGCCACAACCCAAAGTCCTTTGGGGCCAAACGGATTGCCGGCCCGACTGCTTCCGCTGAGAAATTGTTCGTATATCAAGCCCCCGCCTGTCCCCCATATACCGTTTCGTTCGTATTGAATTAAGTATCAAAATAATCCCGGGGGGGAATTTTCCCGGGGAGCCTTTTCCCTAGACACTTGCCAATATGGCAAAAGCCTGCATCCAATTTTGGAAGGTCTGCGGTATCAACCGCCCCCTCCGTTTTTCCTCATCCTCCTACTTGCTGTCATCACGCTTTCCCCTTTTGGGAAATTAAATTTTTTCAGAGGCAAAAGGAAAAAATCTCGACGTATTTTGTCCTGCCCGTTTTTTTCCCTCAAACCTCCTTCTTCAAGGGGGGAGCCCAAAAGGGCCCCCAAAACACACGTAAACCCCCCCCCTCTTTTTTCCCCCGTGTCTTGACGCCCCTACCCGTATCCTTTCCATTTTACCCCCCCCCCCCCCTAAAACCCCCTCCCGACCTCCCTCAACCCCCAAAATCCCCCCACCCCCCATCGGTGAGGGGGCAAAACACTCCGGACCCTAGACCCGTTTGGAAAAAACACCTGATAGCGGGGAACCCTATCCTACCCGGAACCCCTCGCACCCCAAAAAAGGCCAACAATATGCAAATACTCGCCAAATCTTGCCACGCCGGGACCCCCTCCCCCCCCGAAGCTAAAGCCGTCCCCCCGCGCCCTGCCCCGACTGTGAACAAGGAATGAAGCAAAAACACCAGGCTGCACGGGAGCTGAGATCCCGCCCGCCGCGCTGCCCGATCCCTGAACACCGTCACCCCGTCCTTGGTACCCTCCTGTCCTCCCCTTTGGGAACCAAACCCCATGTGGTCCCGCACCGCAGGCCACCCCCCGCAGCCTCCCATTTTCATCCCTCGCTGAAAGGAACCCCGGTGGGCCCCCTGAACGAAAACACTCCCCCCTCCATGGCCGGCCGTCAAAAATCCGCCCGACCCGGGGACTCGACCCCCGCCAAATCCCGTTCTTTTTCTTTCCGACATTGATCCCTAGTGGGGCCCCCAACCAGGTCATTGCGGTACCCGCCACAGATACCAGAACATTGACATCTGGAATCCCAGCTGACAACCCCCCTGGGCTGGGGTGTCGCCTGCTGTGTTCCGCTGGGCCCGCCCGCCTGGCTGGATTCCTCCCGGGACAAACAACGACCAACCCGATGAGCACGCCGCTCGCCCCGAAGGGTCCCTGGAGGGGCTCCGACGGCGCACACGGGCCCTGGGGGTCGCCTCAGGGCTCAGGCGTTCCGGAGGGTGAGTCCGGCGCCTAGACGTGACCCCAGGCCCAGGGGGGTTATTGGGGGCCGCCGACGCCACAGCGGCAGAAGGGACTGCAGAGGGGCCAGCACCCTCCCCCCCCAGCGCGCCCCGCACCTGCTGCTCCAACCATGCGGGGCCGCGCTCCCCCGCCAATCTCCTCAACTGTGCCAGCATCTCCTCGATGTTTTCCGCCATTTTAAGCAGGACCCATGTGCAGCAGCCGTGTATTACTGCTTGTTGTCACGCTATCCCTGCGTCTGAGCCCGCGCGGTGCGGGGCTCGGCTTATAAGCCGGCTCCTCCCCCCGCGCCGTGCCTGACTCCGCCCCTTAACCTCTGCATGGAATGGCGCACCGGGTCATGCGGGCCTCCCCTTAACGGGGCTGTGCCCCCTATGTACGGCCCCAGACTGGACCTGGCGCAGGGGCGAGAGGAATTAGTGTAGGGGGGATGCGATTTTTTTGGGAGCGAGGGGGGGCGCCATTGGCTGTACTTGCCAAGGGCACCAAAATGCGTTGTCCCAGCCCTGGTCCTGTGTATACAGTGTGAATATAGTCTCCTTTGTATACAGTGTGTATAGTGTTCTGTGTATACAGTGTGTATATAGTCTCCTATGTATACAGTGTTGTTTGTATAGTGGTCTGTGTATACAGTGTTATTTGTATAGTGTCCTGTGTTTACAGTGTGTATATAGGCTCCTGTGTATACAGTGTGTATATTCTCCTGTGTATACAATGTGTGTATAGTGTCCTTTGTATACAGTGGGTGTATAGTGCCCTGTTTATACAGTGTGTATAGTCTCCTGTGTATACAATGTGTATAGTCTCCTGTGTATACAGTGTGTGTATACTGTCCTGTGTATACTTTGTGTATAGTCTCCTGTGTATACAGTATGTATAGTGTTCTGTGTATACAGTGTGTGTATAATTTCCTGTGTATACATTGTGTATATAGTCTCCTTTGTATACAGTGTGTATAGTGTTCTGTGTATACAGTTTGTGTATAGTGTCCTGTGTATACAGTGTGTATATAGTCTCCTGTGTATACAGTGTGTATAGTGTCCTGTGTTTACAGTGTGTATATAGGGTCCTGTGTTTACAGTGTGTATATAGGCTCCTGTGTATGCAATGTGTGTATAGTGTCCTATGTATACAATGTGTGTATAGTGTCCTGTGTATACAGTGTGTTTGCATAGCAGAGTGTGTATAGAATTTGTGTTTACAGTATGTATGTAGGTGATGGTGGCCGTCTGCTGCTGGGCAGCGGTCTCAGGGAGTAGCAGCCTTCCTGCACTGTTAGGGCTTGTTCACACGACGTTTTGGATCCGTTTTGGATGTGTTTTACAGATCCGTTTTTAACCTGCGAAAACTGGATGTAAACTGCATCCAAAAAGCGGATCCAGAAAACGCAACAGCTGATCCTTGTTCTGATGCTAATTGTATGCGTTTTGCATTCGTTTTACTGATCCGTTTTTTGGATCCGTTTTTTCAATGCTTTATTTAAATAAACCTATCAAATTGCTATTTAAATATAATATAACCTATCAATGACCAAGAAAAAAAACTTATTTTACCTAGTGTCAGTCAGCTGTACATACACCTATGATTTAGAACCCGCCCTCCCACCTTTTTTTTTTTAAATCAACCAATAGTTTTTCAAACCCACCCCCATGTAAATTAATTAATAACAATCATGTTAAAAAAAACTAAATAAAATTTTAAATTAAATATTTGTTAAAAAAATTAAATATATATATTTATATTTTACAAAATTTAATGTACATTTATATACTATTATACACATTTATAATATTATATACATTTAAACTTTTTGTATAGAATTTATATATAAAAATAAAATATATATATATATATTTTAATAAATTTTTATATATATTTTATATTTACATACAATTTATAAACTAAATTAAGCCAAACATAATATTAAAAATTTTATATTTAATTTAAATCCAATGGTTTTACGGAATGAGTTTTTTGGCATCGAAAACGGACTTAAAACGCAACCAAATGTATGCTTGCGCTTTGCATCGCTTTCGTGTGCCAAAAGCGCCCTCCATTATTTCCCATGGGGATTTCTCTTGCGTAAACGCAAGAAGAATGACATGTCAATTCTTAAAAAGATCCGAAAAACGCAAACGCGAAAAAGCGCATCGGCAATCACTCGTGTGGAACAGCGATGCGCTTTTGCCATTGAAAGCAATGTTAATCACACTGACAATTGTCAGATCCGTTTTACGGATCCGCAAATCGGATCCGTAAAACGGATCACAAAAACGTCGTGTGAACAAGCCCTTAGCTGGGCCAAGCTCAGTTGGGTGGCCCCACAGCACTGTGTCCCTGCCCGAGGGTTTCAGTTGCAGGCTATGCATTGTGACCGCTGTTGGTGTCACAGATCATGTCCAACAGTAACTATGCTAATGGGAGAATATCCATGAGGCCGTACCTGCCATCCATCTCTCAGGAGCAGGTAAGGGGAAAACATATTACTTGTACCCTGAAGTGAGGTTAGGGGGAGCACATTGTTTGCTTTTTTGGGGTTGTCCATTTCTTTTTTTTGAGGGTCAC